>JAQIXT010000850.1:0-23236 GCA_034700445.1 Stenotaenia linearis | reverse complement strand
GAGCATTGCAGGGAAGTCATGCTGTCGAAAGCGATGCAGTGAAGTTGTGCTATTTTTAGCCAGCAGTGAAATCGCGCTGATTTTAGAGCACCATTGTTAAGTTTTACTGTTTTTATAGTGATATTGCAATTTTCCATGAGCAGAATTTAAATCATTTCAACACGCAAAATGAAATGATTTCAAAATGTCTGTATCGAGGAAATAGTTGTGTGGGATTGCGAACATTCGGCCAATTTGTGTCTTGATTGGAGTGGCGTAGGGAGTTGATAACAATCTGGTGATACACTTTTCCCTTCTGCTACAGGCAGAGCTAATGGGTTTTGGCAGTGGAGAAGAGAGGAAAGTATACATGGGGACGGGCATGCAAGTCACGGTTAGATCATTAGTGGTGTGGGCGTGTTTATTGGCGGTGCCAATGGTGGATCTTTGTCTTAGCTTAAGAATTCTGCACCTAGATGAGCTGATATGGAGGGCACGGTATTCAGGAAGTGAAAAAATAAGACATTTTGATGGACGGGGGAGGTGTAAAGAGAAAAAAGTTTTTGGAGGAAAAGAAAAAGGTTGGGCAAAGTTTGCGAATGCCTGACGTGAGGAGTTGTAGGTTAGTGATAAGAAAAGATGGGGGAATTTTGTTGAGTGGAATTGGTCTTGTCAAGGGAACGCTTCATTGAAGTTGGAGGTGTAGCTATGGGTGTAACACGCGCAGAGTTTATGAATATGCGATTTTCATGCAGATAAGTTCATCGAAGAGGCAAAATTTGGCTGATTTTCAGGGTGGTTCGTGCGCGGGAGTAATTAAGGGTAATGGTATGTGGTAGTTACGGATTTTAGGTGTTTTAAAGTCGATTTTTTCATATTAATTAGTTGTTTTGTTTTGTTGTTGAAAAATTGATTTTTTTTATTTTTTATTTAGCATTCGTGGATTATAATTGGAATGAAAGCATGCGATATCGTTAGAAGGAAAAATGAATTTCTGGTTTTGTTCTGAGGCTAGAGAAATGCGGGAAATGATTACAAGACGAAAAATGGGTTCGATTTATTTTGTTTTGTATAGAAAACAGATTGCAGTGTTTGTGCGTGAGTGCGAATCTCAATTTACCATTTTCAAGAGACACGAGCCACAGAGGAATTTGTTTTTGTGTTTGTTTGGGTTCCTCTTTTGTTATGGCACACGAGATTCTACTCAACTTGTTCCCTTTTTACACGCACCGCTCGAGCTCTTGTGACAAGTTTTGCAAGAAAGTGCGCTTCGTGCTGCAAACTACTTTATTCTTTGCGGTCACGTGGCGTAGCTTTGTAGAACCATCGCTGTGCAGCAGCCGAGCTTGCCATGATAGATTAAGTTCCGTATGTGAAGGCAACCACTCGGAAAGACAAAGGTGGTAGTAGGTGAGGCTGCCACTCAGAAATTGATGTAGGAGAAAAAGGGAACGTAACACCTGTGTGTCAGATAAGCCACTGGAGTAGGAAAGTAAGAGTTGCGCACTCTCCCGCTCGGCTGCAAAATATTTAAATGTGTAATTAGAATTCAAGATAGGGATGAAAGGAATTGACGTGCTCGTTTTGCCGAGGAAAAGGATGCGGAAATGAGGCGCCAACGTTTAATCTGCAAATGTTTACAAATTAAACCATGTTGGAATTTTGATATTTAACTGGAATGCGGTATAATTGTTAATGTAATATCTTGTATGTATTTATGCAAGCAATGTGCTCAACTATTAAAATCCAAGGAAGGAAATTAAATATTTATTTTTTTATTTTCTCTTAAACCGTTTCGAGTTGATGTTAGGAATTTGAAATTTACAGGGCACTCGGGTAAAGGCTTTGAGTTGGCGACCTCAAAATTGTAAAGCCCTAACTAAATCGGAAGTGGCATTTTTAACCGCTCCGAATTGGAAAATATTTTGACGAAAAAGTATTGCAGGAAAGCCGACGGGGTGCTTTTTGATTATTTTTAGTTGCTTCGGTTAAATGTAAATCCCGGCTTATTCCACGCAATAACGAACGATTGGTGGCCTTAGTGGCACAATTGGACGTTGATTAGATAAACGATATGACTAATTGAGAATATGATCTGAGCTAATAGTGGATGATGCATTGATGTTGAGGGTTGCAGCGTTGGAATTGCCTAATGACAACGTCTAATGAAACGAGGCGAATTATTTGGAATTTTTATTTGTTGCGTCATTAACATAGCATTGTATTGACGTTGATTGTGTTCGCACAACCTTTGGTCAACGACTGGAAACGCTGCAAACATTTTGTCGAGCAGAATATTAAATTGAAAAATGGAAAATACGTTTCAGAGGTCGCATAGAAAATGCTTGTTTTTCGAAATTGAGTCAGTCGAGCGTGATAATGTGTCACTTGCAATTTGTCGGCTTGCTCCTAATAAAGAAGCTTCTTAGGCAGATTCTGCGCATTAAAAGTGGCGAAGCATTAAAAATTTCTCCTCGTTTAACGTCGGCTGACTTTAATAATTTTCGGATTTGACCAACGAGTCTTTTTATTCCCCGCTCAAAGCCGATGGTGAGTTTGCGTTGTATTTAGCAAGGCTGAAAGTCTAATTAAATTATACGTGCTGTTAACGCATTTACTCGGACCGTTCGGTCATGTCCAGTAGTAGGGATCTGGTGGAAGCAGCTCGTTGTAATTAACTAGCAACGGCTCTAAAAGAGGCAACGAGAGGGTCTACAGTATTTGGGTTCTTGGCAAACATCATTGCTAGCTCTGTGTGTGTGTGGTGTAATAAATTTGGCGCGTAAGTCATTTTCTGGTCAAACGACTAATATTTTTATGACTGCTCTCTGACTTTGTCCTCTTTATTCGTGCAGAAAATAATGGCTCGGTGTGGGAATTGTAATGTGTTTTGGGAGTCTTGATGAATGGTTTATGACTTTTCTTCATCTATTCAATAAAAAAAATGTTTTTTTTTCTCTCTCTCGTTTTCCGTGCACTAATGAAATAAAACGTTGTAGTTGGGGTTGTTAGGGCTTTAAAGTTACAGGAAGGGAATTTTTTTTCATTTCTTTCCGAGGAATATTATTGGAAATTTTGAGAATTTCTAAACCGCAACTAAAGCGTTACCAAATTGGATCTTAATCGCGGAATTGTTGGATGTGGAATTTCGTGTTTATCGAACTGGCGAGGAATGCTTTGCGAGAAATTGGTAAATTGTTGGAATTTTAGTGATATTCTATTTTGAATTCGTCTTGTACATGTTAGCTTTTTCTTCGGGATCAATGAATAGTGGGTTTTATATTGCATTGAAAGAGCATCGCTTAAATAATTCACCGTAGGAACGTTGCAACGTCATAAATTTTGGTAGGAAGAGTCGAAGAGACCTCTAGGTCGTAATTTCATCCTTAATCCAAAGAATTTGAGAATTCCTCTTTTCGCTCCGCTCTTGATTCTATTTGCCTCTCTCACTCGCTCACTCTCTTGAGTACTCGCACACATCACGCATAGTTGGAGTGCATCTGTCAAAATTCAATCAATAATCAGGAACTTCCCCCCTCAGACTTGGACTTCTTGCATCCTCGAAGGAAAGGAAACCAGCTACAATGCGTTACACTTTTTTGCTCCTTTTATTCTCCCTTGTTATTCTATTATTTTTCACGCTCAATTCCATCGTTAATATTTCACGACTTTTAAAGGGCGGCTGCTCCAACTTTCATTTTTCTCAATAACGACACCTTGTTTTTTTTACTGAATAATGCATTTCAATGGATTTTTTCTAATTTTTTCCTTCCCACTAAAGTTGTTGACTTGTTCGATTTTTTCTGTCTGTTTTGTTGTTGTTTTTTTTATTATGCTTAAGGTATGAATTATACGTTTCAAGATGATTTGATGTCCATCCGTCCACTTGAAGAGTAATGTTAGTTATATTAAAAGCGTAAATCATGAATTGTTCATTTTTTTTCTTTTTCTTGTTTCACCATGTTCAACAAACTATGATATATGTGTGTGATGTATGACTATAAGGCATGTATATATTTCTTATTGCACTTCCACATTTGTCTCCATCGACTTTCAGATTTTTTTCTTTTTTTTCAATTTTATGAAAAATGTGGGTGGTTGGGAGTAGGGGTGTGGAATAGAAATAATGAAATGGATTGGATGTGGTGGATGGGAAAAATAAATGAGATTTTTTTTTTGAAGAAAAAAAAAGGTTGGAGAAAGTGACATTTAAAATAATTATGTTTTTTTAATTGAATTAAATTTTTTATGTCATAAATAAATTTTCTTAACAACAAAAAATAATTATAAAGGAAGATAAAGAAATTTAATTCATGGTGGATATACTGTACCATTATTATTTATAATGAATTTTTATTAAGGAAATGGAAGAATTAATTAGAGTAATTTCCGTTACCGTACTCGAGTTTCTTATTCTTATTTTAATGAAAAGTATTGAATTTGAGAGCAGTCCTAGGTGGGTGTTGCAGTGAAGTTTCTCGGAAATTCACTGCATTACAAACTATGTATAAATCCTTTGAAAATTTGATACAGTTTATTGTGTTTTTTAGGAATTTGATAGCAGTAATATTTTGTGTGGAAGTTCCGAGAAACATCACTGCAAAAAATTTGTAAAGGTTTATTGTTTTTCAGGAATTTGAGCACAATTCAGACGGGTATTGCAGGGAAGTTTCGTGGAAGTGCATTACAAAGTAAATTAAATTTTAAAAAATTGCGAAACGGCTTATTGTTTTGTTGCTAGTTAATTTTATTCATAATCAATTTTTATTACCTGTCTAGTTGTTGGATTCATTAAAATGGAAGAAAGTATTAGTTGTTCACGCCACATTTACCCTCAGTTATAAGTAATGGGGAAAGTCATAACGACACCTTGGTCTGCTTTTGTGTGGAGAAGAAAAAAAAGGAGCGGAGAGCTGAGTGAGTTCATTTGACTAGATGAAGGCACCCGTCTTTGTGTAAGGCTTTTTCCCATTGCTTTTGCAAATGGAAGGGCTCCACCCCAAAAGTGCAATTGAAAAAAGTTTAGTGGGAAAAGTATTAATTAAAAGCCCCGTAAGTTTTATAATGTGTTCTGGTGGAGTCTGAGTTTTATTTGGTTGAAAATAAAAATACAAACCGAAAAAAGGAATGGGTTTTGATTTTGTTAATGATGGTGGTCGGAAAAAGGGTTTCATTAATTTTCATTAGTTTCACTTCTTGTGCTCTGCAGTCGTGAAGGTAAATAATTGCAAATGAAGGGAAGGAAAGGAAACGTTTTATTTCAGTTTAAAAGCGAAAATTTGTTCGTGAAGAAATATGATTCTTTCAATTGCTTACTTTGATTTTTAAGCTATATTTTTCGGTTGTGGTTGAGTTTGTGTGAGAGTTTCATTTTTATTTAGAGGATGAAAAATTGGTTGGTGAATTTTATTTTCAATTTGGGAATGTACAAATGAAGTCATAAATCACTCGAAAGTTTTTTTCCCCCCTTACTCAACTCAGTGCCAACCAAATTTAGGGGGTTTTTTAATGTGCGTTTACATAAAATGAGACTTTCTTTTTGAATTCGTTTCCTAAAAGTTGTATATTTGTGAATCGTTGCAGAATTTCAAAAATTTTTGCTGAATTGTACAAAAAAAATTTTTTTCGAGTATTTCTTTTTTTTTTCCTTTAAAAATAATTCCTTTTTTTTATCTAGATGAATAAAATGATGCCCTTGTGACCTGTCTTGAACAACACCTGCTCTGCCGAGAAATGGGTTATTAAAGAAGGGATAAAAAATGCGTATTAAATCCAGCTGGTGGTGCTAGAAATACAGTGAACACGCACCTAATGAAATTTTGTTATTCATTTCGTAACGCGGAATTTGATAGGAATCATTCTCGACTCCCAGCGGCTCGTGCAACTGCAATTAGTCAGCGAAATGAAAATCACGGAAAATGATGAAAAAGGTGGAAATTTTCACACGACATAATTGATTCTCGCGGATCAATCCGAGTAGGGCTTTGGGGTAATAAATATGAGGACTTGATCACGTTTACGATGATGGGAGTTAGCTGCGAGCCATTCTCCAGCTCGCTGTAATCACATATTGAGCAAACAAGATGGCTGATTCTTGTCCATTTTCCCACTCACGTTCGTTGCCTGATTATTGATTATCGAACTTAAACTTTGTGCAAAGTTTGTCTTGTTTTCAAATCGTAAATTGTCACTTTTTTTCTCGCTTCAGTATAAATTCCCTTTAAGTCTTTGTGACTGGTGTTTGCGCAATAAGCTGCGAGATGTGGGGGCATCAATCTGGCTGCGTTTGCGATATTTATGACCGCTGTATTTCTTTCACGCTTTTCTTGCACTTTATGGTTGTCGTGTGCTTAAAGCATTCATGAGTCTTTATTTTTCCTTTCTTGTTTTTATGTAATAATACGAAAAAAGGCAAAGTGCATCGAATTTTTCGTTTAAACGCCAAGAATTCGAGGCATTTTCTCTTGTAAATTTGACAAGAGGAGTAAACCAAAGATTGTGATGGAAAAGGGGTAATGAGGAGCAAAACAGCAATTGAAATCCAAGCACTGACGAATACAAAGCGTTGTCTGCTTTGATCTACGAGACTCGATTCGCTGCCAACCGAATGAGGAATAAAAAAAATGGACGAAACAAAGTTTTCTTTTTACAAATTTAGTTTAAAAAAATGAATCGCGTCGTTTCGCATTTTGCGTGTAACCTCAAAAGAAAAGTCAATCTTGTATTGTTCTTTGCCAACAAATATCTTAAGAAAGAAGGAGAAAAAAAGAGTTTCTTTTCGGAGGACAAAAAAAAGTTTTAACTGTGACGTGCTCAGACTTCGCGGATCGATACGAGGTCCCTTCAGTCTGTCGCTTTCTCTTTTTCCGTATCTCGCCTCTTCCATCGCGGCTTAATCAGCAAAGTTCACACCGAGATCAACTCTATTAATTATATGAAGGAGTTTTTGGGGCCCCGAAAGACAATGTGCATGGTAATTAATACGTACGAAAGTATGTTGAGCGAAAATGGCAGCTAATTCTAATTAGTTGGTTTAAAAAATGAAGGAATGAGAAATTTGATCGACGGGGGAATTGGTGTTAGTTTGTCGACATATGAGGTTCAATTATATCATCCAGCGGGCCGTTAAATTGTCCAAGACCCTCGTCGGGGGAGGGAAGTAATCAATGGTTTGTCCCTTTTGAATGTAAGAAATAAGTAGGGAGGAGTATCAAAGAGTGAAATTGAAGAAAGGGGAGTGCGCTTGGATGTTCGCCGTTGTGGTCAAAGGAAATTGGCTTCTATTGTCGAGTATAGGTTTGCATGACGTGGGTCTGATGTGAATTGTCGAATTCAATCTTTGGCGACAAGTGAACCGAGAAATTCTGGCGGATGGGAACGGTTGAGGCGCTGTGTACACAATTTCTTTTGTGTTTTCGGTCGAAGGAAGTTGGTTAATTATAGGTTTGAATAAATTTTTTTCGTTTTATAAGAGAGTTTGTCAGTTGAAAGTTTGTTAGTGCCAAAGTGAATTTGCTAACTTGAAACGTAACATACAAAGGCCGTTAAAACGCTCATAATATATGCATGGGAAAATGTTGAAATTCTTAACATTTCCTCAGCTGGTTTTGTGACATTTTCAAATGGTCTCTACTTGCAGTTTGTAAGGAACAAGATTTTGCACTTGATGTGCCTTTAAACAGCGGGGGATACAAATGATATTTCACAACTCTTTCTATCTTTGATAAGCCACGCGTGACACCTTTCAAGAAATAAAATTGATGCGTGCAAGTGGGAAAAGTCGAGATCTGGTTCGCAGTTTGGTCACATTGCAGATCGATGGATTTACTTGTTTAATTGCGAGCGCAACAAACGTTGCCCACATTAGTCAGCGGCAGAAAATCTGCAGCTTGCTCTAAGTCTCGTGTTCGCGTGGGACTTTATGTTGCATTTTGCTAATGCCATTCGATCGGGTGTGAGATTCAAATCTGCTCGAGCTAAGAGAATCCAATAGTGCATGATGATGTAACGACGAAGAAAACAGTAAAAGCTTTGGTGGTGGGGAGGCGTCTTGATCCATGCACAGCTCAGTTGCCGGCAAAATGTCCATCGACCTTTCCGCTCCGAACGACATTTTTCTCGGAGGAAAGGTCAAGCAACGCGAGTGTTGCCGGACTAATGTAGGGGAAGAAAACGATTGTCTAAATATTGGACTCGAGTGAAAGAAAATAATAAATATGAGTGGAGAAGGTGCGTGTTTGTGTCGAGGTTTTCAAACCAAGTACGTACTTAAAACGGAGTTATGGTGACGGCGAAACGTAAGCAGGTGTTATGTGGTTGCCAGATGCAATAACATTGCTATAAATTTAGATTTGAACGTTTCGAACGAGAAAGTGTCACGTGCCGATTGAACTTTGATCGCATTTTAATTGTTTTTCTAATTTAAAATTTATAAAACCGAAATTCCTTTTACAACTCGCCAAACACGACACCTTTCTATTACACTAGAAATATAATGGAATAGAAAATGTAAAAATAAACTGCACATTTCTACACTTTAATTGTAACAGGTGTTATTTTTATTGCGCACATCCAAATTTAAAATGATATCGCGTTTGCCAGATGGCTCACATCCTACTGTTATTGTTACTGTCTTTTTTCTTTTACCCCCACATTTTTTTCCCTTTATTTTTCTCGTCCCGCCCATCGCTCTGTGTACATGGAGGTGCCTCATAAACGATAAAGGTCTTTTGGACCGTCGTAAAAACACAACTGGTGGCCGTTAAGTCGTGTCGAGTAATTTGCAGAGATGGTATAGTGCCAATGACAGCTCGGTCCATCCTCCTTTGTCCTCTTTTATTCTTTTTTTTCTCCTTTTTTTGCCTAGTGGTAGACTGATAGATGGGTTCAATTTCCCTCTACACCAACACGGTCCTCTGTATTCCATCCAGGCATGCAGGAGACCCTATCCTTAGCAACCTATCACGGCGTTATGGTGACAGGATGCTAAGCGAAGTATTAAAAGCAGAAATATTGTTATTTGAGGATATGTTTTTTTTTTCCTTATGAGTTTGAGTGTGGGGGTTGGCGGGTTGGCCGAGAGAGAAGCGAAAAAGCACTTTGGGATATGAAGTGTTGTTGGTTTATGATCACTTTTGATCCCTCTTTTGGTTTTAAGGAGTCAGGATTTAAGAGTTGTGATCAAAGGCGTGTACTGAAGCTATCAAAGATTATACAAGGATGTGGGAGTGTTATATCTTCCAGTGAAAAGTCGTTAGGAATTCCTTTGATAGTTAGCGAGATGGGTGACATTTACTATCCTTGGTGGAAATTGGATTTGCAGGGAATTGCAGGGGAGACGTGGATTTTGCACGGTACAAATTAAAGCGTGTAATTTGTTTGGAATTTTGTTTAGGAATCGATTAAGTTACACCAGTTGATTCAATTCAAATGAACGCAGAGTAGAAAGTTGGCTCTCGTTTCTCTTTCTTTTTCTTGAGTTACGTAAATGGATACAAGGAAAAGTAACAAACAATAGAGTGCACGAAGAAAGCCAGAGAGGCCCGATTCGTGTCCGACCTGGAGCAATCTCATCAAAACGTGTGTGGGTTGCCTTTCATCTTCCTTTGCCACTTTTGGCCATTGCCGGTGGCAAAAATCGATGGCTTAATATTAGTGGTCGGGTGAATGAGTTGGAGGGGAAATGGAGGAGAAGAAAGAGGGTGACTTTGACCGTCCTCTCTTGCGCTCTCTATTCTCTTTGAGTTCTCTTGCGGGGTCGTGTGGAATGGGAGACTCTTGATGGTGGATTATCAAATGTTTGCCAAGTGCACTAGAAGTAAAGTGATGTCGCAATTTCCTTTTGCTGCAATGGAAATTGCGAGATCAACTACTTGATGGGGCACATATTTATCGGATTTGTTTTTCCAGCCAAATCGTTGGGTCACGGTCTTTTTATCGAATCCCCGTCGACAAGTGCGAAGAAACGAAGAAAAATGCGATTCGGTTTAAAGCGACTGTCGAAAAAGTCGCTCGCTTGCTCTTGTTTATCATTTTATTTATTAATCTACGAAAGCTGGATTTATTTGTTTTGACTTATGAAATATGAACGTAGATTACCATCGTATACAAATTGAATGGATTAAGCGAGCACCACTGCGTTTGATGGTGATTTTGCGTTTACAATTTGAATTAATTATTGGTTTTTGCAACCGCTTTAAAGACACTCGATAACCCATTTTACAGCGAACTCGTTTGAACTTTTCCTTCTATCACTTGTCAAATGGGTGGAAAAAGAGTTTGTGAGCTACTTAAGAGAAACTAACGCCATAGGTCCCTTGGGTTAGTGAATAGTAGCGATGTGTTGGTCTTGGTGCTGGCTGGCTCAGCACAAATTTGCCAGCATGGGGCCAAAGTGAGGTTCACGTAGGTAGAAGAAAGTTGCCAATTGAGAGTAGAGACGAGAGAGAAAGGGAGAAAGTGAGCTGTGTCGCTGGTTACAAATTGCACCTCTGATTGCCTGACCAGTTACAATATTATTGAAGAGTCCAATTTTTCACCCTCAATTTGTCAAGCAAAGCTCCACTCGCGAACGTTATCATTTAGAAAGCATGAAATATTGCACTTTATTCCAACTTTAATCTTTATTCGCTGGAGAATTTTGGTGTTTAGATAAAAAATAAAAGAGAAAGGGACAAATGTTTGTCCGCGTTTGAATAATAGAGTAAAAAAAAGAGGTTTGTCTGCGGCGCAGCAAGACCCAAACTCGGTTATCACTGCCGAACAAGCAGCTCAGGCGCTGCTTTGATGGACATTCAGGAAATTACATTTTCCGCAGCACTTAAGCCAATGCCTAATCTTTCTTTGTATTCAATACTTGCATAAAGCATTTCATATATTGGTGAAAAGAAAACAAACTCGGCGATGCAGTGCTGGACTGGGGGAAAAAAATGTTTTAAAGGTGAGCGTTGCGGGGAAGTGGATTTTTGTCCTCTTGTTCAAACATTGTTGATTCGGGGTAAACAAAATATTTTGCTCGTTAGTGATGAGAATTCCGTGTTGTCTTTGATTATTAAAATGTTTGAATACCCTCAATGATTGCAATGTTGACTTTAATCACCGTTTGGCCACGTTTAAACACTCGGATGATGTAAATGAAATTCACGGGCAGACACAATTAAAAGACCATTAAGCCCCCTCTTAAGTCAACCCGATAATGTAAACACAACTATTTAATTCCACTGTTCCACCGTTGAAATGAAAAAGTGGTGTAAAAAAGAAAACCGAACGTGCAAAAGCGGTCAGTTTGAGTTGGCAGCTTAAACGACTCGATCGCAGCCCCGATTTATCGATTTATTGGGATCCAGCTCTTGCAGCAGAGCGGAACTTGGAGGGTGTGTGTTGCACCAGCAACGGCAAAAGGTTAAAACGAGGGAAAAGGGACAAAATCCAATAATTGACTATGCCATAGAATCCATTGTCGAGCGCATTCTAACAAAATTCGCCCCTCTCTCATCCCGGGACCCACCCATCCTTTTGCTTCTTTATCGCGCAACAAAGTGGACAGCGATGAAAAGAAAAGATTTCTACGAGTCTAATGCAATCTTAAAGATCAAAACAAGCAATCTGCTCCGCTCCACCTACAAATATATTAGGTGCAATTTTGATGAACACTCGCTATTCAAGCAGAGTTGCGCTCGCCCGATTCCTTTTGGCGGCAACACAAAGAGCGGGGGGGCAGTATTTCTTGCACAGTCGAGTCCTATTGCTCCCTTTTTGGAACGCATCCAAATCAGCTCTTCTTTGACTAGCGCAAGGCAAACAAGCCTAGCATTCCATCAGCCATTGCTGTTGAGGTGACCGAGTGAGTGTCAGCGGTCTAATAAGCTGTCTACCATCTTATTTTTACTGTCGACCCTAATCATCTCGGTTCGTAAATGATTTATCGACTAGAAAATCGACTCCGAGGGGGAAAAAAGGAATCAAAGGTAAAAAGAGATACGGGATTGATTAATTGCCAATTTTTTTTAAATTTTTTTACAGACACCGGGTGCGAACGAAAATAATAAAATAAAAGAAGTTTTAAATTGACAGCGATAAATTTTTGATGGTGTACTGCACAGAAGTTCAATTAATCAAGAAAAGTGTGGCGATTCGGAGCGGATTAAAATCACACTTCCGGTATTCTTGGGGACCTGAATTTTTGGAGACACGATGGTATGTATTTGTAGTCGGTGCTACTGAAATTTCGAATTTTTTGATTAACCGAAAGTGCCGTTTTTCCCCGCTCTGAACACGAAGGCGGAAGTGTTTTATGAAATATCGATGCATGTAGAAGAATTCAGTTTCAACTAAAACGGCACTTCCGGTCGAGTTAAAAACTTGAATTTATAGCGACACTGGGATACAGGTTTGTAGTCGGTGGTAGTAAAATTTCGAATCTCTAGATTAACCGGAAGTGCCGTTTTACTTGGCTCTGTACACGAAGGATGTATTTTAAATCTCGATGCATATAAAAGAATTGAAATTCGAGCGAGCCGAAATGTCACTTCCGGTAGAGTTAGCGACTTGAATTTATAGTGACACGAGAGTACATGTTTATAGTCGCTGCCCCTAGAATCTCGAGTCTCTAAATCAACCGGAAGCGGCTTTTTAGGTCTCTACAAACACGAAGGGGAAATGTTTTTTTAAAACGTCGATGCGAAAAACGACGCTTTTGACCCACGAGTGATTCCTAATTTTATCGCTGAATTATGGAAACTCGGTATCTCTGCGGTCGGCGACCCGGGTGTGAGCGACGAGTGTCGCTCGCGCATTTGTTTTGCGTTCCCTAAATCCGGCTTTTAGGAATGGCAGAATGGGAAAGGTTTTATTTCCCTTTATTTTTTAAGCATTTTTTTCTAGTTACTGCGTGAAAGGTAATCTGGTTCCAATTCGAGCTTCTTGCGCTCGAAAGATTTTGCTACTTTAGCCATTTTTTCCCACTTTTTTTATAACCTTTCTATCAGCAGCTGCGTCAACACCTTTAACAGATTGCTGCAGCCTGGTGATGTGAGAACTAAGCAGGCTTAACTCCTGACACTTGGGGGGTTTTAACTGTCCCCCCTACTCCTTTGGATGTGCTGTTTTAGGTACGCAATTCGAGAAGAAAAGGAAAAGAAGGTAATTAGAAATTGGTGGCGGGTTGGTTCTAAGCGGCTTTTCTGTTTTGCCGGATTTAATATGAGACTTTGATAAAGTGGGTTTAAAAATAGAGTTTCGGAGGCGGCTAATTCGGAAATTATATCGGGTTAATATGAATTTGGGCTGAAATGTAGTTGGTTAATTTGAATTTCAAATATAAGCGCTTGTTGTGTTTGTTGAATAATTTCTCGCACGTTGCTAATGGACAAGGCAAAGTGTGTTAAGAGCTCGGGTTAGTTTATGCGAGCGACACGAAAGAAGGGTTCACGCAACGCAGGTGCACCGTTCCGAAAGGTGAAAGCAAGTGCATGAAGTATTGATAAGGAAGAAGAAAGGGGAGTCGTAAATAGACGAATGGGGGAGTGCATCATTGGCGAGAGCAAGAGAGAGAAAAAGAGGCGTCTCTATGGAAATTTTCGGTGATCCTCGGGTAAGGGCGATGACCTCCTCTCGACTTTGTTTAATGTTAAGTTTTTCAATAAGGCCGAGATGTGGTGGCGCCCATTAGGCGTCTATTTCATTCGAGAGTGGTGTGGCACTCGTTTAAATTGCTTTGCATATGCAACGCTCCGGCTTTTTCGGTCGGGTCTAGTGTAGCGTGTTCTCTTCTTGCACCTAATTGCGACCGATCGTTTTTAACAAGTTCGAAGGTAATTGATACGCTTCGGTTTGTTTTAACTTTGAGAAACGCAAAGTTTTCCTTTTCCACTTCGACTGATCCCAGAGCTCGCTTCCGCCTTTGCTAATAGTGTGATAATGATCCCTTCTAATAGATCCTGATTGTATAATGTGCCTCGTTCGGCCCTGTTTCCTCCATCTATGATTCTTAGTATTTAGAGCGGAAGTGTGGTCTAATTTGATGCAGGAAAAGGTGGATTTTCTTAGTTAATGGCGATGCAAAATGAAATAAATACGGCGGGTGTCATCGCCGGTTAGGCTTCACCCGATAACACCACTTCGTATTGTATTTCAATAACGGGAGATAAAAACAAAACAAGATGAAATCGATATTCCATTTCGATCGAGTTTCAATAAAATTGGAAAAACAGGCTCTTTATCTCTAATAATTTTCAAAGAAATCGAATTAACCGAGTTATTTTGTCATTTTGATATTTTGATATCCAACATTAACCTTGTTTTGAAAAATCTCGTTTTACACGAAATGATCGCTTCGAACAGTCGTAATCTCAGATCTAATCATAACGACTGTCAGTTTGAACTTTAATATTTATAAAATATCTCGCTAAAAGGATCTGATCCGCTTATTGTTTGCGCTTCATTTAAGCCAGAGGAAATATAAATATTACATATTCAAGAATTAAACCAAAAAAAATCCATCCGCAGTAAATATGAGTATATTCATTGCATTAGGCATTTAGCTTTGCTGCATTACTCGTCCCATCAACAAGGGCAGTGGTACGTGCTCGGCTCACTCAAACCAACCTCAGTGGCAAATGTTTTTTTAAATCCCCTCGACCACATTGATCGTCGGACCTCACGTTTCACCAATCATCGGGAAGGAGATTTAGCCAGATTTTTTCTTCCATTTAAATGCGAATCAAATTTAAAGTTTTGGCCGCACCGTGGACAAGCCTTTAGGCTCGCGCGGAATTTTATTAATGCGAAACAGGGCGCCATTTGCTCGTTTAGCGAGACTCGATTAGTATACATTATACAATGGCATTATCCAATACACTTTGCATATTGTAATTTAATTGTAGGAAAAGGATGCGCACTTGTTCGGTCGTTACGGGAATTCGAAGGAGAAGTGAGTTAAATTCATTAGTAATTGAAGATCGAACGTTTCGAGTCCGAAACGAACGAATGGTCATTGTGTTTTCTTGCCCGTTGTCAATTTCGAGTGAAATTAGCCTCGTGCCCTCTCGTCTTGTTGACACTGTCAAGTTTAGTGTTTGCGATTGCTATCGGATCGATATTTCTCATCCTTTCTCGCACTCGTTTATTTAAATCCATCGGACCAGTGAATTATTTCAATTTGTCCTTCCACCTTCCCCTCGCTCGCGAACAATTTTTTCCTTCTCTTTTTATTTATTTTATTTACTGTGGAATTCTTTCGCACTACGCCAGTACCATATGTTCACATGAATACACATAACACCGCAGCAATTTCTGTTGCTCGCTGGTGTTTGCTGAGTCAGCCACTCTTTCACTGCACCGCGTACATGACTAAACCACAGTAGAAACGCTGGGATTTGATAAAAATGCAACAGTAGGAATCTCGGAGAAATATTTTTAATGCGTTCTAGCTGTTTAAACGTGCGCGAGTTGACGGGAAATAAATGAAAAAAGAGAAACATTTTTTTTTTTCAAATGGAAATTTCATCTATTTTGAAAAGTGGTAACGAGTTGTACTGTCACTAAAGAATGGCATTTTGACGATGAAAAGTAAGGGGAAGAGAGAAGTTCGGAATGATGTTTCATACCTGAATGATTGACTGGGGATGTAATAAGTTTTCGAGGATGTTAGAGATAAATAAATAAATAGAAATTTAACATTGGGTTAAATGAAAGAAATTGAATTTCACCAATAGAATGCAACGGGCGTAATAAATACAATTTAAGAAGATGAAAAAAAAAATAAAAAAGGAAATTTCCTACCTTTGATTAAAAAACATGCTGTATAAGAAATGAAGAAACGGAACGTGGTCCAAGGAGCCGCATTCATGATAGGTGGTCCTTGCGTTAAGATTCTATTCCTTAATTTATTTTTCTCCCTTTCTAGTGATGGAGGAACGAGTTGGCTGTCGACTGCAGGCGGCTGTTGTGAGTCGTGTGTGTGTGGAGCAGCAGCAGCCAGCAGTGGCTCTGTCTGTCTGTCTCTCGCGCTCGCTCTCTCTTTCTCACTGCGAACTTCGATCGAATCTGCTCGCAAGTGTCGGAGAGTCGACTTTGCTTCATAATCGGGTGGTTGGGATGGAGAAAGAGAAAAGAGCCGGTTTCAACACCAGTAGCAGGTGGAACGGGGAATGGCCAATTGGACGCGATGCATTTTTCATAAGTTGGAATATGCTGGGATGAAGAATAGATTGAGATACATGGACCCGGGTCACCCAAGGTCGTCTTTTGTCCATTTTCTGATTTCTTCCAGGGTTTTATCCATTTTTTTACTGATTGGCGACGGTTGAGTGACCAGTTTACGATCGCAGTTGCGTGTGGTTGGTAATTGGTGATTGGGAGAAGCTTGTAATAATAATTAGGGTTAGATATAGTGATATATTTCATGTAAAATGATAATAAACGCTCGGCCTGTGGTTCTTAATCGATTGGTCAATTGCGAAAATCGATAGAGGGAGAAAAAATATTTGTTTATTTCATTTAAGTTTCTACATTGAAAGAAATATTTTTTCAAAAGTTGAATCATGTTTTATTTATATTTATTTTTTTTTATTAGATTTTGCAGAAAATTTAAATACGATACGGGGGAGGAGCTCTTGGAAAATTTCAGTCGTAAACCATTGAATCAGCATTTTGTAAGTAAAACTTGTACAGGAAGTGTTAACTTCGTAAACATGTGACATCTTACACCTCCGACGAGAATTTTTCTTTTTTATTCGGAAAAAGAGAAAAAATGTTGTGTATAAATTTGTTATCGTGTTTTTTCCTCTTTTTTCACTTTTTCCTCCATTGTGCGTGTTGTATTCACTTCTTATCAGTACATTTTTTTGATTGTATGTAATGGATTTTTTTTCTCTTCATCTTGGGTGTATGGCCTCGCTTTTACTCTCGTTTGATGCGATGATTGATTGCGATACACTGACGAAAGCATAAAGGAAGAAAATGTTTGATTTATTTAATTTTATTCTTTGCTAAGTATATGGTTTTTAGCGCGTAATTGATTATGGATTGAATTTATTCCAAAGATAAACATCTAATGAGGGCAATTGCGATGCAATTTTCATTAATTATCCGTTGTATAAAAAATACAAATGTGCGTCGATAAGCGTTTAGGAATTACAATAATCAATTCATGGGTTTGGGGAATAAAAATAATAAGAGGAGGCAAAAATGGAATGGATTTATTGTATGGAGAAAAGTGGTGAAACAAGGTAAATGAATTGGTTGGGATTTACTTCCTGGTTTTGTGCGTTACCGCCGAAAATCGACTTTCGCATGCAAATGTTGGGTAAGAAGTTTTTGGTTTAAATTAAACATTAAATATTAAACATTCACTGGTTTTGAGCTTTTGATTCGCATGCCACTGCACCATAAAAGCTTTTCTGGTTAATCATTTTCATCTAGTTTTGTGTCGATGAGTTTTCTTTTTTTATTTTTAGATGCCGTATATTGTGGAAAATCTCCAGCGGCGAGGAACCAAAGCCCAAGTGTTGCACAAATAACTCTAGCGCTGTCATAGTGATGCAGCTCACTGGGGACCAGGCGTCGTCTTTTCTCGGCTAAATCACAACCTCTGACGGCTAAGTTATGTCCTCCTCCGCTTCATTTATGTGTCACACATTCGACGAGTGAGTTGAAACTTTGTGCCTCTTTGATTTTCATGGAGTTCCGAAGATGGAGAGTCGACTTAATGTACGGTCGGTGAAATTTCCAATAGTTTATGATATAATTTTGAGGGAAATTAGATTCAATGTTATCGCGAGAAATATTTGCACGAAAATATGTTCGGTTCGTTTGTAGGTGATACGTGACACGAAAACAAGAATTTTATTAATGAGAAATGAAAATAGTAAATTCCAGTTACATCAAACATTCCAATAGTTGTGAAGAGAATTAAGGGAGAGGTTACCGATTGACTGGAAAATGTTAAGTATTTTTTTATTCAAAGTTTGTTGAAAACAGGAAACCCCAGTTCCTCATTTAAATATGTTTGAATTATCCAGATGAAATCAATGCGGTATCTCGCTTCTGAACAACTGTGTGCAGACTGATGGAAAAGTTAAATCCAGAGAGCAAATGCACGTACGTGCCAATCGAATTAGCAATTCAGTTTGAAACCTTGGCCTGGGTAAACAAACAGCTTCACTGCACACCTTTCTAAAGCAGGGGCAATGAACATCATTACACTCGTCCACTTTTCCAATCCGGATTAAGAGAATTATTTTTTCTACTTTCTATTTTTTTTGTATTCAAAAAGTGTTGCAGAGAAGCTATGATTTTTTTTACGCTACAAAGGTTTCGAAGATTGAAAAAAAAAATTTTTTTTATTTGTTTTTAAATCAATACCCTTGAAAGTTTTCATTGAAATTGAAATTAGAAATGTGTGTGTGGCAAGTAGCAGCTGAGCATGGGGAAGGAAAAATTTTTGTCAATTCAGCAAATGACAAATTGCATTTTCAACTGATTTTATCGTTTCCTCGACTCCCCATCTGCCTCGAGGTTAGCTCGTGTCTGGTTCTATGTCCATGCCTCGAGTTACTATTTTACTTTTTAATACTTTTTTTTTCGGGCGGGAGGGAAATACAAGTAGATTCGCGCGTTGCCCTGGCTGGGTGTAAAACGGACTTTAAAGAACTGTTGAAAAATTGAAACTGGATTCGACTTTTATTCGCATCTTCTTCGGGGGGAAGAAAAAATGTTGTAGAGTGTTTGTTGCTTAGCATACTTTGGGTTTTGTGTGCAAAAGTTTTTGGGGAGTTGCCAGTTTTGTAAAGAGAATGGACGAGACGTAGATTCGAGTTTGGCAAACATAATTTGAAAAGAAAGTGTCTAAAGGCATTTTATTATTACTAACTACTTAATAAAAATTTTTTTTTCTTTAAGCGGAATAAACGGTTTCAATTCTCCTCGGAGTTTGTTGATGATGGCGCATCCATTTAGTTTATTTGAATGCTGTGTTTTCTTTTTCCTCCAGAAAAATTGGCAGAACAATACGGTGCATGCATGGAAAAAAATATAATTTGATTCTATTGGCCCTGTAGCCATTTCAATACGGTAAGAAAAGGGAGCATTACTTTAGAAAAGCCTGCCGGCATTTATTTTCAAATTGCATTTAAATTTGTTGCCTAGATTTGGGAAAACATTGGCAAAAAGTCATTGTGCCTCGTCTTTTCTCTTTTTCTCGGAATGGCATCTAACGAAATTAATTTTCTACCTAGCTCGTTTCCGTCGCCCG
This sequence comes from Stenotaenia linearis, assembly GCA_034700445.1. Lineage (NCBI taxonomy): Eukaryota > Metazoa > Arthropoda > Chilopoda > Geophilomorpha > Geophilidae > Stenotaenia > Stenotaenia linearis. The sequence continues at coordinate 4,005 of JAQIXT010000850.1, read as the reverse complement.
GTAATTCGCTATTTATTCAAGAAATTTCTCTACATCTTTTCCTCACTAACGGCTCCGCTCAGAAATTCGAGAAATGATTTATGGCCCCTTAACTTTTTTCTGTCAAAGACAAAGTTTAAGAAGAAAATCTTTAACGAGTCAAAATATTAGGATCAAGACATTCTCTGCATTAAACCCATCAAATTATTTGTTAGCATGTTTTCTTGTGTTGCATCTTTAAACGGGCAATATGCGTTGCATGGTAGGCTGGTTACAGCGACTTTGTCATGGCCCGGTGAGTCTCGCTGGCTGATGTCGGGGAATGGAGGGCTTAGGTACAGATGGACCATTGTGTTGCTTCCATCTTTCGGTCGCATGCATCATTCGGATTTGGGCTCGGTTGATCTTTTTCTTTTTTCATCAAATTCATCAGGTTTAAAGGATAGGTAATTAGGCAAGTTTTAAATTGGGTTGAGGGAATTAATATGATAAGTAGAGGAATAAGTTTGTAGAGTTGCGTGTTAATTTTTCCAATGGCGTCTTGTAAGTTTAATGAAAATTGTGGGCGTTGTACTTGACTTTTTGGCACGTAACAAGTTAATTTGGTTGGCTCTCGTTAGTAGTTTGGGTTGCTTGTTGTGTACATATACTCTCTCTCTCTCTCTCGCTCTCTCGGTCGTGTGTTCTCTCGTACAATTAAGGTTATTACACTAAATGACAACTTGGGAATTATTTGCTCAAATTAGACTAAAGCAAAGTGCGGTGAAAGTTTTCTATAAATTTTCTCCCAACTTGTGATCGTGGCAAAAAAAATGTGGCTTTTAATTACGCCGTTGATGAAAATTAATAGGAAAAATCCACTTTACTTTAAAAAAGAATATTTTTTTTTCAAGATAAATATCTTTTTTTTGTTTTACATCAAAAGTTTTGCTATTTAATGAAATTTGAAGTGTTGCTCTACTGTTTTATTTGTTTTTTAATAAGTTTCGTTTCTCGGTGAGGCGAATGGGGAAGAAAATTTAATCTTTTGCAACTACTACTGTACGTTTATTAAGTGCGCTCGCAGGTATGTTGAAATAAATTCCTATCTCTTCAACTTGATACTGACTTTTAATCAAATTGAAAAACCACATAATAAATAAAATTATATTTCTTTAACTCTCGTCGTTGCGTTACGAGCATTATGCACGATTTTGTTGAGTTTTTAGGAGAAAACTCAACTTTATGGGTTTGGTAATTTGTTTTCGTTGTAAACAAGCAGTTCATTAAGTGTGTTTGCAATTCAATTAAGAGAGGACGGCAACGTGAGCAATGAGAAATTTTTTAATACTTTTACGTGTAATTTATTGTTTTTCCTCTATTTTTTCATTACTATTATTATTTTATTAATGGCGGAGTGATAAATTTATGAAAGGGGCTAGCTTCTTTCTTCGCTGCATGTCAGAACAAATCTGAAGCATATTTGATCACGGTCACGACGATGATTTAAGGGTCGTTCACAGACGACTGATCATGCCAAGATGGAGGCACATAATATACTGACTGACCCCGAACTGGACTTTTGATTTATTAGATAGGATTGGCGTATTTTTAGACTTTTGGGATTCGTTTCTGCTACTCGCGCATCCGTTTTAATTTTAAAAGTGCAACATTGCCGTTGTATTAGAGGAATTATTAATGGAAGGCAGTTTCCCGCAATGTTTTTTAGCTGAATTTTTATGGTAAAATCGTTTCCGTTTGCAAAGTGTTTTTTTTTTCCTTTTTCGAGTCATCCGTCCCAATTTGCATGAAACGAGGGGTATTTCATTGTGTTCGGGAATAGGTCGGCTTGTAGAAAGGCGAAGCAATCGAAGTAGTAGGCGAGGCTACTCTTGCCATCACATTTTTCTTTTCCCCGGGTTCGACTGGCGTTTTCTTTGAATTCCGTGTCTGTGGGTAGCACTTTGATCAGCGTGGGGTCCGATCCAATCCCGGTTGCATCTTTTTAGTTTCCTTTTCTCTTTCTTCGCGTGCAGAGATACACAAAATGAAGGAATTGATTTTTTTTTCCGAGGAGGTTGTAAAAATGTCGAGAGTATGCGCAATGATTACGATGAATCTCGGATTACTTTAAGGTAAATGGTATTCTAAAAGGAAAATGGGTTCTGTTTTTTAATGTCTTTTAAATATAGCTACGAAGTCAACCGGAATCCGCTCGGAATTGGAATTACGACAGAAATTGTTTAGGTAAAACGTTAATCTGATTCATTTTTGACATTCATTTGCAAGAGAAGTGTGTTGTTTTATCGATTTTTCGAGTTTTTAATTTTCTGAACTTTAGTTTTAATCAAAATAACGATTACTATTTTCTTTTTTTTTTGTTTTTCAGTGACCTGTGACTCCTTTTGGAAATACTTTGGGAACTAGTTGTAAATCAGCAGAAAAATAAAAGTAGTAGGATGTGAAAGAAGCATGTAATTGACACACGGTCTTCTTTGTCATCCGTAACTAGAGTTGGGAAGGAATCTTGATTGGAAAATGGAGAGGGTCTGTGACAAAGTAACTCGAACCGAACGAATGACTGACAGCAATTGAACCGTTCTTTCTCATTGCGCATCGCACGAGTCTGGTTTGTTTATTGGAGTTTTGAAGAATCCAACTTTTGTCTCGAGTCACCTTGAGGAAAGAAAAAAATGCATGGACACTTGGAAATGGCGAATTGGCGAATAACTCGCCTTTATTCGAGTGAGTAAACAATCTATCGAAGCCTAACATGTAGAACTGGCAGTTTGCCCGCGACCTTTTCTTCTTAAATGGAAAACTGGTAGTGGACACGTACCAAATTTTAGTCTAATTTAATTTGCAGATAAGTCGATTTCCAACGAAACTTTGCTTTGTTTACGCCGCTGCTTTTCGGTCAAACTTTTATTGGACACTTCCGGTTCGGTGAATCGATTTTTCAGTTGCAGAATTACACGTTTTTCCATTAGTGATTATTTACGACTTATTTTATTTGTTAGGAAAACAAGTTGCGAGTTGTTACCACGGCTGGTTTCTTCGTTTCCTGTAATTAGTCCCACGCTGACAAGTCGAGAGCAGCGCGAGAAAGGAAAAAAATAAGGTTAGGAAGGAGTTTAATCGAGTTAGTCGATGTGTAGTTTTCATCTTATTCCGTCTGAATGTGAGAAATGGGATCGAGGGGATTCTCAAATTCACGATTTGGGCTGCAACTTGCGAGCAGAATTGCACACTGCTCTCGCGGGTCTCGGGAGATTCCGAGGTTGTCACAAGTTTGTGGTAATTATGCCTGCGAGTCGTTATCGGATGTGCCATTCATCACGAGCCGAAATGTAAACGTCGAAACATTTACATCGCTCCATGCGATTCCAACCGCAGATAAATACGTGGATGGCGCTCAATTTTCTAGCTCGAGTCGCACTTGTTTTTTAACTGGAATTTTTTCTTTTAAGTCGACAATCGATTTGAGGCAATCCACGCTTCCCCAAACATTTTGTTTCAAGTTATGTACGGTGTGTGGTGACGCGTTTAAAATGTCGCCAAAAGCACTTTGGCACCGTCGCTCGTTGCGAGGTATTTTGAAAAACGTCGTGATCCTTTGTCTGTGTGCATTTGGGCGTGTTAGCGGCGCCATTAGCACCGACTACTTTTCTTTTATTTAGTCCTTTGTCGTTCAAATTTGTTTTCGTGTCAAATTGGTTTTAAAATTAGATCGATTTTTATTTGCAGGGCGTTTGTGATTTTTGGTCGAGATGATCGGACAGCTGCGTTTTCGAGTTGACCTTGTTTCAAAGGTTGCGTGAAATTGCTATTAAAGGACGCTGTAGACTGTAATTTGTCGTCGCTCTTATGGCAAATGTCCTCCATCTGTTGCTTGCATTTTTACTACCTCCCGAAGTTGCGCCGGGATTTTAGTGGTATCTAGCGTCAAGTCCTGAAATGTTTTTCTTAATATTTCGAATTTTCCGCTTTTGCAGGTTGCCAGCACTTACTGTAGGCGAATTCTCTAAGTTTGAAACTTTGGATCGT
>JAQIXT010000849.1:0-23242 GCA_034700445.1 Stenotaenia linearis | reverse complement strand
TTTGGTGTGGAGTTGTTGGGTTTTGGGGGTAAAAGGAGTTATAGTTTCTGTAAGATTGAAAAATTTGGTATTCTATAGATGTATTTTTATATATTTACTGTAAAATTGTATTGTTTTCTTGTAAAAGTGCATAATTTTCATAGAATATTACTTATTCTATTGTAAAAGTGCATATTTTCTTGTAGATTTTCATTATTTTCTAGTAAAGTTGCATATTTTCATGAAAAATTGCACATTTTCTTGAAGAATTGTACATTTTCTAGTAAATTTATACCACTTCCTTGATAAATTGCATGTTTTTCAATGTAAAATCACACAATTTCCTCTTCAAACTCCACAATTTCCATTAAAACTCTTAATACCACATTAAAATTTCACATTTTCACTATAAAACCTCCCACTTCATCACTCACCCACCACCTTATCAAAAACAACAACTTCCATCACAACCCAATCCTCAAACCCTTACCAAACCTTAGCATAAATCCCAATCAATACCAACACAACAACTCCCTTCCCTAATTCCATCCACCACACTGCTCACTCCCCACAAACCAAGGGAAAGGGGTAAAAATCATTTCCCACCCTTCTCCAGTCCTCAAAATAGAAATATAATCCATTACACTTCTCCCACAACCAGAGAAAAGCGCATCGAATCATCTAGAGAGCAAAATTACACCCACCATTCAACACCCCCATTACCAGCTTCTCTGTACAACTCATTTACCCCCATCTGCAACACTCAGATTTACAAAAATTAACAATAATTACATTTATATTTCATTTAAGATTGTAAAAACACACTTTACAAAATTTGCCGGAAAGAGTTCGTTAAAACCGTAAAGGCGTACAAATTTTATGGTAAAGCGGCATTATTCTAGCGTAGTTGGACACAAAATGTGCAGTTAAAAAAGCATGTCTTTGTTTTAGTCAAAATTGATCAAAATCGATGTTTTTTGACTGAAATTTTTGAATTTTTTGCTAAAATCACTGATTTTTGATCAAAATCGCTGAAATTTCAACGAAACTTATTCAATTTTCGCTCAAAATTATTAAATAATTAGTCATACTTTACGATATACTTTACGTTTATGGTTGTAAACATACAATTATCTTAAATTTGTTTACATGTGATTTACTTTGTTTATAAATTTTTGTAAATCTGATGTTCTTGCAGTTCTCTGTAAATAATAAATACCATGTCCATCAATTGAGATTCGGCAAACAAAAACATTGAATTTTTTTATAAAAGAAAAAAATTGTTTGCGTTCAAAGAAAAAGGTTTTATTCCTAACCTGAACCCGTGCTTCGGTCAGATCGATCTTCATTGCGATTTCTTCTCGTGTGTAGATGTCAGGATAGTGTGTTTCTTGGAAGGCCTTTTCCAATTCTTTCAGTTGGGCGCTCGTAAACGTCGTACGGATTCGACGTTGTTTTCGTTTTTCGCTCAAAACTCCGTCGTGACCAGGATATACTTTGTAGGGAAGGCCAGCTGCAATGAAAATAAAGAAATGTTAAAGGTTTTCTTGTGAAGTAAAGAGTTGATGTTTAAACATGCAGTGATCAAAGAATTGAATTTTTGAGAGTATTTGGTGGTTTTTTTTTGGTTTAGTAGAGAATTTGGTGTGTGGTTTAATAAAATATATAAATTTAGTACTAAATTGTGCTTTTATATTTGGATATTTTGTAAAATTTCACACTTTTGGTGTAAAAGTGCATATTTTTGGTATTTTCTTATGAAATTGCACATTTTCTGCATAATTTCTTAAAAAATTGCACATCTTTGCAAATTTTCATTATTAAGTTGCACATTTTCTTGCAATATTGCAAAATGTTCTTGTAAAATTGCATATTTTCTTGCAACATTGAATGTATTTTGCACATTTTCATGCAATATTTCATATTTACTTATAAAAATGCACATTTTCTTGCAAAAATTGCAAACCCACATAAACAAAATTCCAAATTTTTCAATTTTCACTAAAACCTTTATAAAAAAAACCACCAAATCTCTATCACAACCCCCCTAAACACCACTACAACCAACTCAAAATTCTGGCACCCGTTCAAACTCCAAACCCCATATGAAAATTTAAAAAAAATCATCTTTGCATCGATAACGAATTTAAATTACTCGTAAGTTTGACAAACGAGTCGTTTATTGACATTCCCCCATTCGATGGATATTTGAAAAGAGCAACGCAGTTTCTAAAATAAATTTGATATTTACTTATAACGTGACAGTAATTTGCTTATACCTATCACAGTAATAATTCGAAATGCGGCTTCATTTTTCACTTTTCGCGTTTAGATATGATTAACTTGGTGGAACTAAACACCCTTCAGATACATCTAGAAACGGATAATGCGATTACAATTTCAGTAATGGATGCTCCATCTTTACAAAGATGAAAAGGAAACCATTGCGAATGTTATCCAGAGCAATGCATTACTCGAGCCGAGCAAAGAGCAAAGCTGAGAATCCACCCGAGGCCAACATAAAACAAGTATTCCATCGCCAGGCAGAATCAAACGAAAAACTAAATGTTTTGTTTAATCAATTGTTATATAAGAAAAATGGAGTTACCACAATTCGATGGTCTGTAGGTCGTCAAGCAACCTAAAATGGAGAAATGTGGTGTCAGATGGTTTTATAATTTATCAATTTGGGATTAAATGGGGGGAGGTGGGGTAAGTTGGGGGTCGAGTGAGTTTATCATTTTTATGGTTTGTAATGTTGAGTTTTTTTGGAAGTTTCTTATTAAATTTTGTTGTTTTTACTCAATTTTGAAAGTTTTCTTATCAATTTTACCAAATTTTTACTTTTTTAATAAGATTTTCCTATATTTACTCAAATTTTTCATGAATTTTTGTAGTTTTCTTATCAATTTTTATCACTTTTACCAGATTTTTGTTGTTTTTTAATGAGATTTTGTTATTTTTACTCAAATTATTCAAAATTTTCATAAATTTGTGCAGTTTTCACTTAAATTTTTGCCATTTTTGCAGTTTTATCATAAAAACTAGTCATTTTTACTTAAATTTTGTAGATTTCACTTAAATTTTTGCTATTTTTAATGAATTTCTGCATTTTCTCATAAATTTTAATCAAATTTTACTCATTTTTACTTAACTTTTGCAGTTTTTTAAAACTTTTTACCATTCAACCTCACCAAATTCAAAATTCTCTTAAATTCCTCCATCTTTAAAACAAATTCACTAAAAACTATTGGCCACAAACTTTCCCCACACAAAATTCTAACATTACATCATTACACAACTCCACCATCCTTCAAAAACTCCCAAAAAAAAAAAAAAAAAAAAAACTTAATAAATTCCCCGCAGCTAATTTTTTTCTCCCAACTCAAAGTCAAATTGGTTCTCTCGGTTAAGCGACTCTATCTGCTCGAAACATCATAAAATATTAATCAGCGAGTCCGATAGAGATGTGAAAAGAATTTGCGAGGGTTGAATGCAAGCGGGATTTGGAGCCGCTTCATCGTCTCCCTCTTTTACTTCATATCCTCGCCTTTAGATATTAATCTCGTGCATATTGACTCGTGTACGAGTCGAGCGACTCTTGTTGCGGTCACCGCAAAATCCACACGCGATCTTCGCATGACACGACTCCGCTTCCCGCTTTATGATTTATCACCGCACATTTCCTACTTCTCTTTTATTCGCCGTCGAAACCTCCTAAGAAATATATAAACCGCGTTTAACACTCCGACAAAATCGGATTTACAAAAATTTACAATAATTAAATTTGTTGCGTTACGTTTAGGGATTTTACCGAACGGTTTTTTGATATTGTTTTATTGAAAATAATAATTGGTTTATTTTAAGTATAATATATTAAAGAGGTTGTTTGGAATTATTTTTTGTTTTGCGAGTGGATTTTGGGTTTTTTGATGGTTTTGTTGAAGTGTATGAAGTGTATTGTTGTGTTTTGGTTGTTTTAGGGTGTGTGTTTGTGAATTTTGTTGATTCTGTGTGTTTTTTGATGTTTAAAAGATGTTTTTTGATGTTGTTTTTGCTGATTTACATAAGCTTTCATTGATTTTTGCTATTTTTTTTTAAAATTTTGGCTCATTTTTGCTAATATTTCTGCAAAATTCTTAAAATTTCATCAATTTTCCTTAAAATTCTTCCATTCAGTTACAACCAGATCCAAAATTTATCAATTCCATTCCCCAAAACCTCAAAACCAACATCAAACATTATTTCCAACAAATTTAATCATTACAAATTCATATAAAATCTCATTCATAAATTTCCAGCACTAAAACACCACTTTATCTTTAAAGAACGAGAAAAGGGGGTGGGTAGGGGAAAAAATTAAATTAATAAATACATATTTGTTTTTCTTTTATTTAAAAATTTCATTTAAAAGCAATTTAAGAATGCTGGCTTTAAATTAGGCCTAATGACAATTTTATGCGAAGCGTGTGTGCGCGTGCGGCTACGTGTTCGTGTTCCGTTGGTACCGGGAGCGAGCGAGTCGTTTTCTTTCTCTTACTTACACTTGGTCGCTTATATGATCCGAAAACCTAAATTAATCGGAGCTTCACTTGCGAGACTAGACTAAAAGGTCCTTAATGCAGTTATCATAATTTAGCAGCGTCATTATTTAATCTACAAATCAAATAATGGAATAATCAAATTGTAATTCCTTAACGGAATCTAACGCCGCGTGATACAGCAAAGAAATTGCACTGATAGCTCCAGCAAATCTCGGCCAAACCGCCTGTGGTTTCTGTCAATTTACAAACGTCTAAATTTCTTCAATTCGCGACGATTTTATTTGATGGTTTTGAGTTAAAAATTGAAAAAATTTTATTTTCAGATTGAAATTTCATTGAAATTGTGTTATTTTAACTGAATTTCTGCAGTTTTCTCTTAAATTTTTGCCATTTTTACCCAATTTCTATTGAATTCCTGCAGATTTCTCTTAAACTTTTGTCACTTCCACTCAAATTTTTGCAGATTTCACTTAAATTTTTGCAATTTTCACTCAATTTCAATCGAATTTCTCATATTTTCGCTTAAACATCGCAAATTCCACTCAATTACTAATAAAAATTTTTCAACCAAAATTTACTCAACTACACTAACACCCCCACCTCTTAAAAAACCCTAAATAATGACTAAATCAAGCATATAATTAAAAGGCTTTAATTCACACCAGACTACCGAATCAAACCGAATTAGCAAATTTACAATATCCAGAAAACTAAAACCACTCTTAGAATTTAATACCGACTCATTAACACTTAATTAATTTAAATTAACATCCAAATTCCCATCACGGACAATAAAAATAACACCATCGACGCAAAATCTCATCTCTCATAAAAATTCTCGACATCGGGGGGGAAAATGCAACCTCCGAGACACCTGATCAAACATTTATAAAATAAAGACTAAATCCAAAACCTCTTCCATTATAAGACGTAAATAAAAATAAAAAAATAATACCTAAGATCAAGTCAATCACTTTCCCGGCCAATCACCCATCACGCACTCAAGAACCCCTGAAAATTGCATGGCGACTCGTCAATTTTCAACTCAGGCCTTCGAGGGTCCACGGGCAGCCATGTCACGAACACTTCATAATTGCTATCGCAGACGAACCGTCTGCACCGTCCAAATTCGATAAACAACAAATTGCAACCGACATTCTTCACTCACCTTCAATTTTTTGAAATTTTTTTTGAAATTTCTACAAAAAACTTTTAAAATTTAAAAAAATAAATAAAATAAAATTGACGTAAACTCGTTACAAGTCCCGAATAAATGAAATAATTTCATACTACCTTCCGGAACAAAATTACACGACCGACGGCTCGTTAAATTTCATGCCGCGTTCGGCTCGCCGGGAGCCGGGCGCGCAGCGGGCGAGTCGGCGTACACTGGCCGATCGCCGCGCGCCAAATGCCGCGATCGTGGGCAAAGCAGCCGGTAATTATTGCAAAACTTCACAAGTTATCATGTTGAAATGTAATAGAGGAAGGATGTTAAGAGCTAGAAACTCAATTATTGATCGAAAAAGAGAAAATAAATGAGATTAAGAGCCAGATAAATGCGGTTAAGACCGAGGCAACACTGATGGCAGCCAAAGCCCAGCGAGGCAAGCAATGAAAAAGATTCGCATTCAACGAGGATATTTGTTGACACATTACACCTCTTAATGCCCGTCTTAATCAAATCCGAGAAATTAACCAACAAATTCGATCGCCAACAATCCCATCCCCTTTAAAACAAAACATTTTATTCGCACCTCATTTAGGCCTAATAAAATTACAAATCCCTTCAACCCTTTCACAACTCAATATCACAAATTCAAATTTAACCCTTAAACCTCCTTCCTTTAACTCAAACTGCAAGAAACGGGCAATTTCGACCAATTAAATCGAAAATACAACTTTTTCGCACTTTTCGCGAAAAAAATTTTTTTTAAAAAAATTCCTGAACTTTGATATTATTTAATTTTATAAGGGGGTGGGGGGTAGGGGGTGACAAGCCGTTGGGCAAAAGACACGTCGTTTAAAATGACAACACACACACTCACTCTGCAAGTTCATGGTGGCCGGGAAGACTGGAGCCTGATGGTGAGGGGCATCTCGGGGGCGCGACATCACGGCACAGTTGCCACCGGCCATCGCGGCCGCCGGCGTCCCTGGAAACGATCGCATGGCCGATGTGTACCGGTACGCCTGCGTCACCTGTCCGCACGAAGCCAGGTCGCCGTACGAGCACTGCAAGTTACAATTGGACAGTGACGGATCCATGCCCGACAGCGAGCACGAGCTCTCGAACCCGGTCTGGTTGAGGTAGGGGTAATCCATCATGCCGCGTTCACGACACCGACTCTGCACAATCAAACGCTGATGATGATGGCGATGATGATGACGTTACGGCACCGTAATCTTCGCTCGAATGACACGAATTCGAGTGCAGTGGCTCGGGGGTGCCACGAGGTGGCGTCACAGTGGGGGGGTGGGGAAGGGGGCGTCCCTATTCGATTGTTCGGAGCACGGAGCGATGTTTTGTTGTGGCGCCTGTCAATCTCGAACTCGCGTTCATTTAAGCATTCATCATCTAATCGAATTAAGCGCAGCTCGTGGAACTCAACTCTGATGTGGGCGGCCACCGCCCTTCTCTCGCGCGCCTTTTATACCCAACCGTGTCGCGGGTTCCACCGACTCGCACCTTCGCAATTGGCGCGAGGTGAGCGTGACATCACCAGGGGTTCCGCGAAACTCGGCGTCTACATAAACCCGCTCGCCGCTCTTCCCCGCACAATTATGCGCATTGCACGAAAAACAACCCTTTCGGGCCGCTTCCAACCAATTTTTTCTCTTCCACACTTTCTCTTTTCACTCGATTCTCTCCACCCCGGTCGAGGGACGGATGGAAGAGGCCGAAGACCCGGAGCGAGGCGCCATTGGTCGTCCTCGACACCACCAATTAGAAGCCCACAATGGCAGCGTGCTCGCGATATTATTAATGAGCCACGAGACCGGGAAGGAGGAGGAACTCATCCGTCTAAAAGGAAGATGTGCTCACAGTAGGAGTTTGCTACAAAGCTTTTTATATGAGTCCAGATTGAATTGCGATCATGATGTAATAAATTGTCATAGTTTCTGTTCAAATTAATGGGTATTAAATTCAATTTGAAAAAAGCGTTACTTTTTTTTTGGGAAAAAAAATAAATTTGAATTTAAAAAAAATTAAAAATTAAATTGAAAAATTAAATTTGGCATGATTAAGATTTTTTTTCTTTTTCTCTCTATCATCACCTCTGGTCTGTGTTGATGTGTTTAATGAATTGGAATTAGGCTTATTACTTTTGCAATCTAATTTCCACGCGAAATAATCACATTTCTATATAAACCCAAACTTAATTTGAGCCGTAATGTTGGTCGAACCACTTACCCTGTATCATAAACAATTTATTTAATACGTAATCGCAATTGTTTTTACCTTAAATCAACATGCAAACCGTTTTCCACTCATCTCCGCTTAAATTAGGCCTAACAATAAAATGTTTTTGAAAAATTTTACAAATTCTGACCGTGGATTTCCACTAGTAATTATATAATAATAATAATAAAATAATAACAGAAAATTTTTTTTTATTATGTAACAATATGTAATAAGGCCTAAAACATCATCTTTACTCGTTTAAACGATATAAAACAGTTGGGGAAGAGGAAAAAGTAGAAAAAATTCATTGGAATTCAATGTTGCAGTTGGAAGTTGTTTCATATGGGATTCACGATTTCGCAGCGTTGGAGGAAAAAAATTTTTTTTCTCCACAATTTTTTTTTTAATTTTCTTTTTTTTCTTTTACTTTGCGAAGTGAAAAAATTATTTACTTTTTCTCGATGCTGACAACTTTTAGTTCATCACTTGTGATTTATGAAAATTTGATTAGTCGAATTGGATGACGGAGAGTTGCTCGTGCTCTTCATCACGACAAAGGTACCGCGTCGTCGACCGCGCGGAAGAACGCACTTGTGTCGGCGAGGCTTAATTGAGCGCGCGTGCCAGGTCTGTACGTCCATTAGCGGACCAATCAAGGACTAAGTCTGAGATTTACAATATTCCCAATTCGCCAGACTGGGGGGTTGTTGGTATACGTCATTTCCCGGCGTTCGTTTCCGGTGAGGGATTTGGTGGATTCAGCAAAGCTTGTAATTTAGTAAATGGTAATTACAAAGTTATTCGCAATCTCGGAAATGTACATCAATCCTGATTATGGGGTTTTTAAAAAGATGGAGGTTTGTTTGGACGTTGAAGTGGGGTTTGTGGGAGTGGAGGGGGTGGATGTAATTGGAAATAATTGGGGATAATAAAGGAAAAGTTGTGAGAAAAGGGATTAGTGAGAGAATAAGAAAAAGTTGCAGGAAATTTGTTTTTAATTGCAAAAATGGAGGGAAATCCTTCAAAAAAGTCAAGGAATATGCAAAAAATTGGAAAACCACAGGAAAGTTGTAGAAAATTTACAAAAAATTGCAAAATTTGTTCAAATAATGTCAATTTGGAGGGAATTCCTTCATAAAAACACAAAATAATTCAAAAAATCAGAAAAAATGCAAAAATACAGAAAATCCGAACAATAATTGTAGAAAACAATGCCAGAATTCCCAAAAATTGCAAAATCACAAAAAAGTTGCACAAGATTCATAGAAAATTGCAAAATTTGACAAAACACTGCTAAGTTGGAGACAATTCCTTCAAAAAAAATCCAGAAAAATGCAGAAAATCCCAAAACCTCACTCAACCCCCAAAATTCCAACCCCCAATCCACCAACCAAAAAAAAAAATTTAAAATTTCACTACCACCACCCCACCCACCCCACCCCACAATTTCCATTATATTCCACCACCTCATCTCTACGAATATTTTCACGGTGTCAGCACCCACCATTTGAGAACTAAATGCGAGAAAGAGAGAAAGGAACTGCGGATGATCTCATTAGAACGCCCTCCCATCGTCTGATTACAGCACTATTGTCCGCAATCAACTAATTCACTTTCTAGCTCGACCAATCGATAAAATAATTGATGTAATTCAATTAGCAATAGCACAACCCCTTTACAACAAACTCATCTCCCACACCCAAAACTGGACACCATTACCCACCAACACACCCTACTCCCCCCTTCCACACTTTAAAAAAAAAATTTAAAAAAAAAATTAAAAAACCCAAAGTTGGGTGCAAATCTTACCCGGGTGCATCTGGGCAATGTGCGTCTGGCTGCACCGAGGCGTTTCTTGATCTCTTTTTAATCAGCCTAATTGCGCTCTTAAGACTCAGTAGCATCGCCAGACCCCTCATTTGCATACCCAGCTCTTCTCTATCCTCCTCTGAACCTGCACACCTGCTGGTCACCGAGATGATCAATAAAATTATGTAAAAGGTGAGAGATGTCTGTTTATATATTGCTTGTAAGTGTGTATACAACGCATTAAGATGTCACCGGTGCGGTGCGTCGGCGGCATCGCAGCAAAATGTGAGTCGGGAGTGAGTTTATTTACATTTATGACAACATCGTTATAATTTATAACGTGTTAATCGAGATCCTTGATGATCGTGATCCTGGTTTTGTTTTGCGTTGTTCGCACTAATCCAATCAAATCCAATCCAAGATGGCACCCTAACCGTTGTCTTTTGTCTGAAGAAAGACCAGCACGCCTGCACGTTCCTGTGTTTAGTTATTGTGGATCTAGATCCAAGCGGCGACTGAGTTTGAATCGAGTTTGAAATTCAATCCAGTGATCTGATTGTGTTCACACAGACAGTGGATCTAGATCCAAAACTGTCATAATTTTAATTTATAATAATAATCATTTATAATTACTTTTCCAAGAAAAAAATTCGTTATAACGAGGTTTGGTTATAAGTAAACCTCATTATAATGAGTTTGTGAATTATTTCGTTATATCGGGTTTTCAGCAAAATGCTCTGTCTTTATGCCATATTGTATAGTGCATGATGGGAAGTGAGAATCAAGTTATTGGCTCACAACAATGCGCCATTATCGACTTTTCTTGTATTTCAGTCTCACACAGTGGAAAAGTGAACTTGGCGACATAAAAAACTCGTTATAATGAAAAAATTTCAATTAAACAGTTCGTAATAGCGGGTTTTATCATTATAGCGAGTTCCATTAAATTGGGATTCTCATTTAGTTATAATGGGGTTAGAGGGGTTAACAAAATTTTTTTCTAAATTGATTCCAACGTCCATTTTGATTCACCGCTCAAACTGACCCAATGACCAATCCATTGCAACACCCATAGAAAAATTCAATTTTAAAGCGCTCCATATTAAGTATAGGCAAATTTGACTCAATGCAAAACGCGGGTCCGTGACAATTTGAATTTTCCATCGCATCAGCAAACGGGGTTTCGCCCCTTCTTCCTCCCTACGTGGGAAAAGCATTAAAGGGGTACTGCACGGCCGACAAGGCATTTTTAAGCGCGAAATCGAATCGCTGGGAAAACGGCGGCTTCGAATCCCCTTCGGACTGACCGACACAGTCCTTGGGTCACGGACGAACGTTCAGTTCGTGGGAATTACACGGCGCATGCGCACAGTCACCAGCACGCACCATTTGCCGCCGACTGGGCGAAAGCGACAACGTCACGTGGCCATAAACCGGCCATCCCTTCTCTTCGAGGGGCACCACGGGACCGCGAGTGAAGTGCAGTCCCCCCTACCCCCCCCTTACTGTTTTTTACCCGCCTTCAGACAAAGGGAACAAAGTGGCGCCCGCCCACGCGGTGGGTGATTTGTCAGGACGTCCCCTCGAGGCGAGGGAGTTGTGGATTGAAATTTGGTGGCAGGAAAAGGAAAACACGCGGGGAGACTTAATTGGAAACACTCAACCAGAGGGGATGTTATTAAACGAGGTGATAGATTTAAAATGTTTCATATTTTTAACAAAACAAAAGAAAATTCAAAAAAAATTCCAATTTTTTTTGAGTTAAAGATAAAATTGTGTAATGCAGGGAAGTTCAGGCGGAGTTTTCAAAATTTTTTTTTTAAATTTTTTCATTTTAGAGTTAAAGGCGAAGTTGTGTAATGCAGGGAAGTTCGGGCGGAGTTTTTTATTTTAAGGGGAAATTAATTTTTTCTATTTTTATTTTATCTCGTTCAATTTTGTTTTCATTAAAATATTTTTTTCCGTAATTAATGCAAGCACTCTGTCGCTGGTTTTAATTAGCGAGTAGACACGAGAAAATTTTTTTTGAATTTTTTTTTGAATTTTTTTTTTCTCGAAAAAAGGAAAAAAATTGTTTTAAGACTAATTTAATTTTTTTTGAATTTATCTAATCACGTGACGTCACTTTGAGGCTTAGTGGCTGGCCTTAGCAGATGGAAAGGGGATTTGTGTGATCTTATCCTGTCATCAAGTTGCAATGAAGTTGTGCAGGACAAGTCACGTGATGGTTTTATTTCTAAAAATCAACTTTAAAGTTTTTTATGATTTATTTTTATTTTTTAATTTTTTATTTAGAAAATGCAGTAAAATGGCGATAAAGTGGAAGATATGTTTTGAAAGCGCCGTAAAAATAAAAAAAGTTCAATTTCATGTATAAGTTAGTGCGTATATTTTTAATCAGTGAAATCACATTGGTTAAGCCATCTGCCAGGGATCGAGTCCAAGAAAACACCAGGCTAATTGAACAGTAGAGCCATAAGTGCCAATTTACTGGACCCTCAACGTCCCTCTTTTGGTGATTAGAAGGTCCACCACATCAAATAAATGAATAACATAAAAATATCCAAGGTTTGCTCATAGGAGTTTTTCATATAAAAAAATTGTTTTTTGGACTTGTAAAACAGTGCTGAAGGGGTTAAATTCGAAAATAAATTTAAAATTTCGAAAAAAATTACACAAATTCAATATTTTTCATCGAAATTTCAAATTTTTGCTCGAAATTCGAAATTTTTTTTTTCGAAATTCACTGAAATTCAAAACATTTTTCTTCAAAATTTGAAGCTTTTCTTTGAAATTCGAAATTTTTTTTCAAAATAAATGATAAATCCACTTCACACACCCACCCTTCAGAAAAAAAATCCCTTTAAATCCTCTTTATTAACCCAAAAGGGGTTAAAAGGGTTAAAAACTCAACTTCTAACAAAAATGTGCATTAAAACTGGACCATCTGCGCAGTTTTCCTAAGCGCGACACGACGCGTGTCCGTCAGTGTTCATGGACCAAACGGCACGCGCCACTCGCCATTACTCACAGTCAAGAATGGACGACTGCTGATTACATTGCTAGCGGCCATGATCCCTCCAACAAAGCAGCGGGGGATGGAAACGAGGATGCAGATTAAGCGCCAATGACGAGATCGCGAGAGCATCGCACTCCAGATAATTTACTGCTAATTGGCCAAACGCGTCCCACTTCACCCTTCCCCACCTGCCTTCATTTACCTAAATCATTCAGCGCCTACAGGAATGGAATGACGATCATAAACAAAACATTTGTTGCTAAAATTCAAAAATACAAATAGACTCCAACCTCGTTACAACGAAATCCTTCAACTTAAAATAATCAACGATTTTCTATCGTTTCTTTATACCGGGGTTCGGCTGTATAAATATTTATTTTTCTTCATTATTTGTTTGCTTCGTTTATTATTTATTGCGTAATGTTTGTTTTTTTCCTTGCAAAATTTGATAAAATTTTCAAGATTTAAATTTATTTCCCCCATAGTTAAATGGGTGTTTTCAATTTAAGGCGCGCGTTATGTGGAATTCATCCCAGTAGCTACTTAATATTTAATAATTGATAAATCCGTGACATACTAGCAAAAATCACTTTAAATTTATGGTCTATCGATGCATTTTAAATGGGCAAGCAAAATGATGGACTCGGGCATAAAAGCTGTGTACTCCCCCATACTTCTATCGTGCGCTCAACCTGTCCTGAGATGAATATTTCATTCGTGTTGTAAAGTCTTGGAAAACGTTAAAGTTAGCCAAAAGTGAGTCGCTTGCTTGTTTTAAATGAAATTAATTGGGGATTTCTTTCATTTTTCTGGTGTTTTGATAATGTATTGACAGTTGTGTTCTATGAGATGACATTGTTTTGTCGTAACTAAATGTTCTAAGAGCTGTTGCATCTTTTACAAAATCCAGAATACCTAAACAATTGTTAGAATATCTGGAATGTCCATTGGAATAACAAGAACTCCTCTTAGAACATCCACAATAACCAGAATGTCTATTGGAATACACAAAACATAGAATACCTCTTAGAACGTAGAACACTCGAACATTTGAAACATCTCATTAAAGACTTCGAACATCTTCTAATACACCTAGAACATTTCCTAGAATACTTAGAATATGTCAGAACACCTAGAACATCCTCAGAACATCTCTTATACCTCTAAGACATCTCTTAAATCATTTAGAATACTAATAACACATCTTGTAATCACTTAGAACATTTCCTAGACTAATTTAAAAAATACATTTTGAAACTCTCAACATAATTACAACACAGAAGTCTTAGAACACAACAGATCGGATTTCTAACAGTACCTAAACTGCATTGGTTCACTTGTGTTCACACTTGCAAGAAGTGAAGTGAGTGAGTTGTATAACAATCAAATCGAGACCGTTCATCTATCATCTGACTTCTTACTTCATCTGCTTACTTTTCATACTTTTCCTTACTTCTACTTCAAGTGTGAACACAAGTGAGAACCCAGCTTAATGCATCGATATTCCTCTTCTCGCTTAACGCACACAAAACGAGATTACGCTAAGAGGGTGTGGGTGACCAATAACAGTTGCACCATCATATTTCACTCGCTTCCATTGACGAATGCTTATCGGACCGTCAACTACTCGGTGACTAATAGCGAGCTGCGCACTGTTACTGCTCTTATTTATGCCATGGGAGAGGTCACGAGCATCCAACAACCACACGCGTTTTAATACGCTTCACTTGTACTCAATCATCAATTGAATTTATTTAATTACGAGCAAATTAGTGATGTATTAATGCCAAGTTCTATGTAATGCTGGGCCCGTAACCTCCGACAATAGCAATATGGTAATATTGATACAACAAAGCCAAATAGTAAAGACAATATATTTTATTGTATAATGATACCAATTCATAATAAGATTTTTTTAAAAACTTTGAAAAAAAGATGGATGGAAGCGAGTTTTGCGATTTTTGAAAAGCCATCGCCATAAATAGCGCCATAATAAATAAATGCGAAATTCGCTCTCAGCCACAATAAAAAGTTAGAATTATTGCTCTATTCCAATAAATGCCGCTTTAAAAAGTAAGAAAAGAAAAGCTATAAACAATAAGTTTAAATTTTGACAGTAATAACCCTTTTTTCCAACTTAAAAGTGAATAATAGCCAAACTCCGTTACAACGAACCCGCGTTTAAGGAAATCCTCGTTACAATGAAACGATCCAAAATCCCCGATTCATTTCCAATCGACATCCGTGTTAAAAGTCTCATTGTAACGAAACTCAGTATAACGTAATATTTAAAGTTTTTCGTTATAACGAGCAAACCGTGGAGGATTCTGTTATTCTTGTTACATTACACCATAGAGAATATACGAATGCCTCGCAATTTTCAATACATTACGTTGTAACGAGGTTCCTACGCATTTTAACCGGCAAGAATCGAGTGGAGTAGTTAAAGGGTTGGAGAGGCGGTAAACCCGATACAGAACGGAGCTTATTTCCAAATGGACCGTGAGATAAAGGCAGGATTTTCCCTTGGGAAGTTCATTTCGCTGCCCCCACTTAGGAATTGCGCGCCGCGTTGGTCGGTCGATGACTGTTTGCATGAAATTGGCGTCCTAAGAAAAAGTCTTTTTCCGCCCAAGAAACTTGCAAATCAAATCACGAGTCCACAAGCAGACGCCGACTGCTTTTAATGTCAGATCCGTTCACGTTCTCGCTCTTCGTTTGCATCGAGTTTCGCTTTCTGACCTGTTCGTTGTAACGAGGTTTTGGCGACTCGCGCCTCAAATTGGCTTTCAACAAATTGTGTTCCGAATCCATTTCGTCCATTACATCTCTTAAGTGGTGTTTTCTCCATTTTTCACCTTTTAAAGTGACCCCTGCGTCCGGCCGGGGGGTTGGGAAGGGGTTTCGTTGTAACGAGGTGCCATATTTTTGACTACTCTGCAATTCATCAGGCAACTGGATTACAACTGGGTTTTGCTGCTTCATCCTTAGCATCAAATATTTAAAAAATGTAAGAAAAAAATTGTAAGGAAAAAAGGTTCCTCGAATGAGGCGACTCCCCATAGGGTGACCCTTGCAACGATGGATGAGTAACGAATAAAAATGCGTGAATAATAGAATCCTTTAGTCATTATAGATGCATGGAGGAAAAAATGGACGACTAAGGCAAAAATGGGGAAACGTGAAGTTTGGGTTTTAAAAAAATGTGAAAACTGTAAAAAATGTAAATTTTCTAAAGTGGAAAGTAGTGAAAATATTGAAAGTTATAAATGGGGAAATTGTAAAATTTTGTTTATAATGTTTAGAGAATGTAAGTTTGCTTTAAATGTAAAAAAAAAAATCTAAATTTGCAAAAACATTTTTAAAAAATGCAAAGTTTGCTTTAAATTTGCTTAAAAATATAATAAAAAAGGCAAATATTGCAAAATAAGGATTTAAAAAACTTGCAAATTTTGCATTTTTTCACATTTTCCTAACAAAAAAAAACCGGCAAAAATGCAAACACTGCAAAATTATGTCAAATTTCACAATACTTGTATTTTTTAGATACAAAAATAATTTTTTTTAAATATCCCCACCAAAACCACTGTGGTAGGCTAAAAACAGAAAAACTTCCAATTTTAATTCACACCCGCAATTCACTAACCCAAAAACCAGCCAAATCACCCACTTCTGTCATTACTCCAGCAATAAAACCCCTACAATAGCAAGAACGCGCGTATAAAATAAAATTTCTCCTTAGTAAAAGTCTCCCGAGACCCCAGTGTCTGCAACAGCGTTCCAATATTGATGAAGCCACGTGCTGCCGGCTAATTAAGCGCCAAGTCACTACAAAGAAAATGGCGGAAGAGGGAGGGATAACGCTTCAAGAATGTGTTTATTGCTGGCCAATAGATCCACGAGGCAAGTGCATCAAACTTTCAAGGGGTTTGCCCCCCTCCCCTCCCCCGCTTCCTCTGGCAGCCACGGCGCACTCGCCAATGAAAATGAAAATCCATGTGAATATTTGATCGAGCGGCTGAGGCTTTGCTTCACTTTTAATCGCCGCATGAATAATTAAAGAAGGTGTTCCGCAGGGAGAGACGAGTGGCTCCCTCGGGCGGATGTTGGTGTAATTAGAGTAATGGGGTGCGCGGGTGCACCAGGGGGAGTTGTTCCATGTTCTACATCAGGTGCGTGCAATGTAGCAAGTGGGCGCCAATCAAATTAGAATGCAGCGACAATTTCAGGTGCTGACCTGCACGGCTCTTCAGGCCATATTTAATAGATGAGAGACTCCATACCACTTTGCTGGATAATAAATCTTTTCTTAATGGCTCTACTTTGAGCTGATAATTAATGAATTTCGTTTTCAAAGCTCAAAATCAATCATCACCTTATTCGAATTGTGCGCTTAAATTGTGTGAGGCCGATGTTCTTGTAATGGCGTTTTAGGAATGTGCGTAAAAGTTATTTCATATATTTTTATAAGTTTTGTTTCCTTCGTTATAGCGAAGGTTTATTCTGACCCCTTGGAGTTTGTTGTGACGAGATTCTACGTGTAAAGCGAAAGTGTTTGCCAAGAATGTTTTCATTAATCGAGAACGAAAGTTAGAGGTTTGAAGATGACCGGAAACCAAAATTCTAGTTCTAAAGATTCTCATTTCTGTATACTTGGGATATAATTTGTATGGTTGTCACATTTTCCTCATATTAGAACTCATTTTAAGGTGACAGAGGACCTGCCACCTGAATTTTCATTCTTTTGCGAATCACTATTAATTAAAAAGCCTAAAGAAATAATTAAATATCTTCTTAATCAGTATTCTTCATTAGAACTCATTTCACATACTTTCTACTATTAGCAATCACTTTACTTATATTTTCCCTCATTAGAACACATTTTACTCTAGTTTACCTCATTAGAACTCATTTCACACACATTATCTGTTACCACCACTCTCCTTTCATACATTTTCCTTAATTAGAACTCAATTTCCCAATATTCCTCCACATTTTCACCCCCAAATCTAACCACTTGTTTCAACATCCAAAATATTTAATCTAACCATCACCAACCAATACAACACCACCACATTCCTACAACTGCTTACAAATCCCCTAATGACACCACAAAAAAAACCCTTACTTACCAATCCCTTTAACCACCTTCAAAATCCGTGTAAATGTTTGGTCAAGCGCTTCCTACCACTTTTACTTACCACCACCGCCTTAATGAAGACAATTAAACAGTGTTCTGTCAATTTAACCCCATAACTAGATCAAGAGTGTAAATCAGTTAACCTCAGGGAGCCTTTTTTCCTTGTCTGCTGAATGTACAACCTCATGCGATGAAAAATCTACACTTTTGATCTAATTGTGGCAAAAGCCTTTGCTAAATGGATTTTTCAATTTTTTTCCTTCTCTTTTCCTTTTATTAATCTAAGTAATATGATCTGGACCTCTTCATCAACTGCCATCATCTATTTACTATTACTTTCAGTGTTTATTACATTAAATTTATCTTTTATTAATAGACCAAATTACATAACACCTTTTTTATTTCTCGAGGAAAAAAAAAGAAAATTAATTTCCGCGTTTAAATAATTGAGAAATTTCTCATCGTCATCTAAAATTAAAACTAACTCGTAGAAAATAATATTTTTATCTAATTACCCTTGATGATTATTCATTTCATCAAGGATTTCCCCTTTTTCCCTATAAATGCCTAATTTCCAGTAATTGAGGATAAAGTGAGAAAATGAAGAAACAAATTAATTTCAATTAAAATTATGTCAGTAGTCCGAGTTTAGTGAATTACAGGAAGTAATAATTACAGTAATAATTGTATTGTTTTCAAATATAATTGTTTTTGACATTTTGATGTTTATTTGAAAATAATATTTTTTTAATATAATATTTTAAAATAAATTTAAACTTAAATTTCGATTTGGTTTTTTCCGTGTAACTTGTATCTTATTAGGCTTAAATTTGATTTCAGACAACTTCCTTATCTTATTTTTAGAAATTACTAGAAATCTTGTCATATCAATGTAAATACATACCCTAAAACTGAAATGAGATAATAAAAGGATGTCAAAGATTTCATGTTTATTCATTGACTAAACAAGATTCAAAGACATTTTACAGGTTGATGAACTTTCTCGACTATGAACAGGATTAAAACAAGTTTTCAAACTCATAAATTTTTTTAACTTTTTTAATATCCAGTTTCATTTTTTATGAATTTTCATAACTTTGTTAAAAAAACTTTTTTTTTTAAAATTTAAAAGCCCTTATCGTGCGATCAGATAACACTTCCACCCAAACTCCCATCAAAAAACAAACAAAACCAAAAAAAAAAATCAAAATTCCTTTAGATTACCACCCAACCAACCACTCACTTCCCAAAACCCGTCAAAACCTCGGGCAAAACTCTTCTACTTAGAACTCCAAACTAAAGGGTTTCCCGGACGAATCCATTCGCGGGTAAAACCGCGGAACTTTTCAAGGAAAAACCAACAACTTCGCGTCACGGAAACAAAAAAAAGAAGAAAAAAAAGTCATACAACAACTGGCTTTCGCACTACAAGGAGTGCGTAAAGAACTCTCTTTCCGCCACTCGCTCGCAATGATCAGCAAAGTGAAGACGCTCTTTACGGGTTCCCACACCCACGTCGTCCACGTCCAGACGGGGGACCGTCACGGGGCCGGCACGGACGCCAACGTCAAGATAATCCTCCGCGACGAACGCGGACGGGCGTCGGACGAATGCAGTTTGAACCACCTCTTCAAGAACGACAACGAAAGGGGTAGAAGGAGTTCTTTCGGGGTCACGACGTATCTCGAGTTGATCCACGAGATCGAGTTGTCGCGCGACACGTTCGGGTTGGGGGACGCGTGGTACGTCGACGTTGTTGAGATCGAGCACGTCAAGTTGGACGGGAGGAGACACGTGTTCCCCCTGCATCGATGGATAAAGGCGAACGTGCCGTATTCTTTGCGACAGTTCGACGCTTGTTTACCGCAGGAAAGTCATCAGCCCGAGAAAAGGCAGGAAGAGTTGGAGGAAAAAAGGAAAATTTACGAGTATACTATAAATGTACCCAATGGACCGGCACAGGTAAGCAAAAAAAAAAAATTTTTTTTCTCGACCATTTTTTTCTCTCTTTTTTTTAAAGAAAAACTTTTTTTTTTAATTTGTGAGAATTTTTTTTTTTTTTAGTTTTGGAATTTCTTGTTTTTTAAATGTGGCTTTAGTTTGTCCAGACGTTAAACGATTTAATTATCATAATTATTAGTGTTTATTTAGGTGTGAGAAGTTTTATTTTTTTAATGCGTAGATAAGATTAAAACAGGATCTACGCTTTAATTGTGTTCGTATCTTTACAACTCCTTATCAATATTTTTATTAGTTGTATAAAAATGCAGAAATTTTCATTTCCTCAACACTTTTTAAATTTAAAAATTAAAAAATTTTTTTTTTTTAATTTTTGAAAAATGGGTGTCAAGGTCAAATTGCATATAAAAAAATTCCTTGAATCTGACCCGGCAACCCATCATGTTGAATTATTATTTTTTTAATAGGTAATAAAATTTCTGTAATATCATGGTTTTACGTAAAACTTGTTATTACTGTAATAAATCACATATCTTGAATTAATCAATCTTATTTTTAGATCAAAGCACTTCCTGACGACGAAATGTTTTCTGGAAAATATATGGTAATAAAAAAATCACTAATTACTCAAAAAATTATTACAATTACCTTCATTAGTTCGACTTACTCAGCCACAAATACGTAACCAACATAACTAATAAGTTAATTGGTTTCATAATTGACTGGAAAACAGTTGACGATGTGAAGAAATTATTCACAAAGACAACAGATTTGCGCAAAGAAAAACCTTATGTAAGTGGATACCCACCATGTTTGATTTTTTCCATAGAAACCAATGTTAACTTGCGGTATTTCATCGATTCTAAGACGCACCCATATTTTCAGTAATAGAATTACAGGAAAAAACATCAAAATCCATTGTTTGGTGCTTCGATTCTAAGACGCAAAGTCAAAAGAGTTGTCAAGGTGTCAAAACAGTGCATAGTAGAATCGATGAAATACGGTAAGTCCGCAAAAAATTTAGTTCGTTCTTGATTAATGAAAACATTCTTGGCAAATACTTTCACAGTAGTTCGCATCTGTTTCTAGAAACTTGAAAAAGTCGAATTATTTAATAATTATATCTTCTTACTTACTTAATAAATGAAAACTGCAAAATATAAAGCGTAAAAACTTCCTGCGAAAAGAACTCTAAGAATTAACAATGTTTCCTATGGGAAAAAAATCCAACATGGCACCTTAAATTTTTTTTTTTCAAAATCAATTCTTTTATTCAGCCAATTGACAATTGGCACAAAGACTACTGGTTTGGACTTCAACGCGTTCAAGGCTGTAACCCTGTGTTGATCAAACTATGCAAGGAAATTCCAGAGAAGTAAGTTGTAAACAAAAACTTTTGAATAATTCAACTTAAGTTTCTTTCTAGGTTAGGGGTCACCGAAGAGATGTTACTTCCATCACTTGAAGGTTTTTCTGTGCAACAAGCCCTCGAAGCCAACAAAATTTTTATTGTCGATTTGGATATGTTGGAGCAACTCCCTTGTAGCCACAACAGAGTGGTAGATATTAAACACAATTAGGCCTAATAAAACTGTCAACCATTTTTTTTCTTCTTTTTTGCAGATTTGTGCCCCAATTGCAATTTTTTATCTGACAAAAAACAATGACCTTGTCCCAATTGCTATACAGCTCTTCCAAATGAAAGGAAGTGATAATCCAGTAATTATAATAAATTATTATAATATTTAATATTAATATTATAATATTTTGTAGGTATTTTATCCTAGTGATCCACCATATACTTGGACTTTGGTTAAAATGTATTATAACAATGCTGATGCTACTTATCACCAAGCTTATACACATTTGGGTATTTAATATTGTTGATTTAAGTATTTTGTGTTGTGTTTAACCCTTTGGTTTCTTAGGTTTTACACATTTGGTTATGGAAGGTGTTGTTGTGTGCACCCACAGGAATTTGTCACCTTCTCATCCTGTTTTTAGGCTTTTGGCGCCACATTTTTTGTACTTATTGGCAATTAATACGTGAGTGGTGTGGGGATTGGAGGAAAAATGGGGTTTTGTTATGTTTTTTTGTTTTCTGTAGACGGGGTCTGGAGAAACTCGTGTCTGAAAATGGTTGGGTGGACCGGACGATGACTTGCGGTCGAGATGGGATGTTCGAGTTGATCAGAAGAGGGTATGTGGTTAGGGAGACTTTTGTATAACACGGTATTTCTACAACACAGTTTCGCTCTAACGCGGTTAAAGAATTGCAGCAATAGAGTTTGCAGAGAACAAAACTTAAGTCATAACTTATAAATTCCATGTTAAATATAAGTTAGATTTATAATCAACATGGAATTTATAGGTTATAAGACATAAGTTTTGTTCTCCACAAACTCTATTGATCGCATAACACGGTACTTATGTAACAAGTTTTGCTCTTACACGGTTAGATAATTGCCATAAACCTTGCATAACAATTGGAAATAATTTTTCAACAGTTTTTCAACATTTTCTGATAAATATAAAAATAAAATGATGTATTTTGATAGCTTTTGGAATATTGAGATGTAGGAACTTGACTACCATGTTATACAAGGGTTATATGTATATGTATAATGATTGTTTATAGTTATTAAATTATAAATAGGCTTAAAAAATGGAGATTGGATTTGGATGGTGCAATTCCAAGGGAGATTGAGTCTAGAGGTGTAAGTTATCACTCAAAATTAGACTTTTTTTTCCATATTTCTTTAAAATTTTACAAATAAATTAATTTTTCAGGTTATGGACCCCAAAATTCTTCCTCATTACCCATACAGAGATGATGCTGTTGCTATTTTTGAAATAATAAGGAATTACATTGCTGAAATTGTCGATCATTACTACAGTAAGTGAATAAAAAAATTATAAAATTTTGTAATATTGATTTTTATAAATGTTTGTAAATGTAAATTCAGAGTCACCTGAGGATTTGATAAATGATCATGAGTTGCAAGAATGGAGGAGGGAATTAGTTTTGAGTAGAGATGAAAATGGGGTTGGAATGTTGGTAAATAATCAGTGCGATTCACTGAATCGTTGAATAGTGAATTAATTGTTCATTTCAGGGGGTTCCCGGAGATGAAAACGGATTCACGACTAATGATCAGCTTATTGATGCAGTTTCTGCAATTATTGCTGTGTGTAGTATTGGACATGCGAGTGCTAATTTCCAGCAGTATGATGAATATGCGTTCACTCCTAACTACCCTGCTTGCCTGACTGGGAAAATACCCACGGATAAGGTTAGATTTTGTTATAATTCAATAACAAGGCCTTAAAATGGCTGAAAATTCAGTGGAATTCAAAAAAATTCAATTGAAATAACCAAAAATGTG
>JAQIXT010000848.1:0-23249 GCA_034700445.1 Stenotaenia linearis | reverse complement strand
CCCCCCCCCCCCCCCCCCCCCCCCCCCCCAGCGTCAGGCCCTAACGTTGCTGTATTTTCTTTTAAAACTAAGGTATTAACTTAACTCAGCAAGATTTGACTTTGTTGAAGGGCACCCCCCCCCCCATACTCGTCTCGTGATAAGAAGTTTAAATGTAGTTATTGGCTCTGATATGTTCTTCCTATTTTATGGTAATTAACCCCTAATATAAGTGTTCAATCTTTTGGTCTTTCTTTCCATGTTTAACAATGATTTATAATCTACGCACTTTTAGACTTATTTTGGGTTTATTTTGGCCACTTTGAATGTATGTTTCACTTCTATTTTAAGCTGTTTTTATCATTTAAAATCAAATTTAATCAAAAAAATTGACCAAACTTGACCTAGCTTGACCTACAGACGAAATAGGCCAAATTTAAAATGAGCAGATTCATTACGAAACAGTAACCTTTTAAGGAAAAATTTCTAAGTCTTAAGCCTCTACCTCATCACATCATTTTTAATTTAATTGTTAAATGATGTAAACCATTTTTTAATTTCATCCCAATACAAGTATGTACTCACTCATAAACATCATTTTATTTTTATCATTTTGACCCCCTGGAATAAATGCTATGGGCGCTCGTGGTTCGGCGCCCTAACCCTATCAAAATTGCTGCCCTCTTTCCCTCTCACCCCTGAGTCAGGGGAAGCTGCGAATCTGTAAGATCGGCAATATTGGCAGGGAAGCTACCCTAAAACTTAAAACTTTAGGCCGGTATTCTTAGTCTAGGTGATTTAATGCGCTCATGCAAATCTCTACTTAGGACGAAAAAAATTTTTGAAAACAAATCCTTCTCTATTCTTTAGAATACTATCAGCAGAACCACAGTATTTATTAATCTTATTTAGCTTAATGGTTGTGGGGATGAAATAAACATACCGAATGATCTTGATTTTAACATTATTCTCGTCAAATAAAACAATCAAAATTACAATTAATACCGATCTGCAACAATATATAAAACAACAATCTGCGATCAACTCGCGAGCCAATTTATCTTGATTATCAGGGATGATATTGTTTTCTGACATATTTTTCTAAATACCGCAACTCAAAACTTACAAATAATGATACTGAAAAACCGATAGCTGTGATTGCAAATTTGCATAAAGAGGCGAATAAGAAATGACTACGTCATTGCTGACAAATGAATTATTGAAACTATGGTATGAAGATACTATTTTTTTGCAAGAGAGTAAGATTCACCGATCTTTTCATGACCATATCAATAAGTTTACAAATTTTTTGTACAATATTACTCATTAACGATAACATAGTGTACGATGCATACACTGGAGACGTATCAACCTCCTCTAACCAATGGCTGTACATCGTTTTGGTAAACCAAACAAAAGAAATAAATGAACACGGGTATATTAATAATTTTTTGCGCTACAGATATCTCATACGGCAGCATTTCTCTTTGCAGCAATCGGATTTGTGTCCGGTTACGAAAGTGGTTATTCTAAATATTTTTCGCACACAGTTTGTATAATAGCAATTGGTAAATATTTACATTAATTATACACCTTTCCTGTAATATTAAAGAAATTCTATTTCCAGGTGCTAGTGTAATATTATTTTTAATGCGTATGTGCGTGGAAGCTCTTTTTATTCATTATCATCCTGAATATTATATGTTATAATTAAATTAAAAGGATTGTTGTAAAAAAAAATCATGATCTTATTAAAATTTATTAAATTTATTACGTCCAATTAAATATTTTAACTAAAGATTACTGAATATTTATTACATCAATAGTCTTACATTTCTAAATAAACAATTTTTTTAAAACACTATTTGTGTATAATTTCTTTAGTAATGTAAAAAAGAAAAAGATAGTACTGTATATTAATTTCATGAAAGCCCGATTTGTATATTATTTGTTTTTATCTTTCATTAACCCTTATTTGTGGATTAGCCATTGGATTTAAAAATGGATCATCATCAGCAGCAGCTCTGCCAAGGCGTATAAAAACCATAATCAAAGTGAAGAAACTCAGCAACCCAAGTATTGCCACTATAATCCAACGTTTAAACTTCCAATGTGGATCACGTCTACCTTGTGTGTTTGTACGAGATCTGTATAAAAGAATAGTGTAAATTTTCCTTAAAATTTACGAAATGAGTAAACTTACTTGAACCATCTCCCTAACCACTCAAGGGCCGATCTTCGTTTGTATTTGTTTTCATCGTGGTCACTCGATGTATTCAGCAAAGAAAAGTGATCAGTTGCATCATACAACTTCCTCGGCGACGTACCTTGACCTTAAATTAAAAATCATTCTATTTGTAATTTTAAATATTAAAGAAGATATCCCTTAAACTGACCAGCTATAACTGTAGGATAAATATTAGTTGTTGATGCAAAAGACGTAGTAGTGTGACTTGCTGCCGTCGACATCCTCTGCGTGTTGGTCTGCACAACATTAGACCACGATGTTATCTCTGGTTCCGGTGAAAAAGATTGCTGATGCGAAACTGGAACTGGTATTGCAGAGGAATGATCTACTTCTCCGTTAGTTATTGACGAACTAAGCGCTTCACTGGGAGAATCGATCTGCAATTATTATTTCAAAAAAGTTAAATTAACAAATTTTATTTTAACATTGAGATTTTTACCAGTGGTAGTCCAAAAGCTGGTCGAGCCCAAGCCGCTTTTGATAAAACAGATCGAAGATTATCAGCAACTGGAGAAACAACATTCGCAGCAGGAAAAATTGTGGTTTGACAGGTCGGGCATGTGTATCCGGCTGGCGCTGTGTGTGCTGGCAAAGAACTAGCAAACTGATCCAAACAAGACCAGTGAAATACATCTATTTAAAAAAACGATTATAAACATGTTTGATGTGTTATTGAGAGGTGAAACTTACGATAACAAGTCAATCTGACACATTCTCCATCTAACTGCGTCTTACATAGCTCACATATTGGATTATAATCACTATCTTGAAGCCATTGTAAATATGACAGTACTATGCACTAAAACAATGAAGTGAGTTGTTGATTTTAATTTATTTTTGATAAAATCAAATGATGATTTACTTTGGGATGATTCGTCACCATGCAATGCTCACATACGTTTACCCGATGTTCAAAGCAGAACTGGTTTGTTACTTTCTTTTTCGGGCATTTACACAGACCCATGGCGAAAATTGAAACAAATAATAGCTAACCTTACTTTACTACTACACTATTAAGCCACGTTTGAGTCTAAAACACTTCATGCATTCATCACAGTCGCCATCATTATTTTATTTAGATACGTAAGCATCTGATGGTTCTGACATCTATCGGGAAATTTCTCTGAGCCTTTTACTCTGTAATCAAACACCATTTGTTACGACATTTTAGTAAATTAATTTCAAATTACATAATGAATTCACGGAAGTTATCAATGATAAAATATTTTAATCGATTAAAAAAAGCTACAAAAAAATTGTACAAAGCTCAGTGATAAAGAATGTAAATAAATTAATATATTACACACCCGATTAACACATTGTAGCACAAAACATCCGAGTATTACATTTTATTGCTGCTGGAAATTAACACTAGAAATTACCAATTATCTAAAAAATCAAATCCCGTTTTCGGAATTCCAGCCTCCTGGGAAAAAATCAAAAAATCAACAAATTAATGAATAAAATAAAATAAAAAGCTAGTTTAATGAAACTCGTTTTTATTTCTCACTTACGTCATAGCTATCATCCAGAGGATTTGCAGATACTGGTGAATGTAAATTGTCAATTTTAGGGTTACGTTTCATTTGCTCGGAATCCTCTTTCTGACAAGAAACAGGAACTGGAATTGGAATTGGAGGTGCAGCCTTTTTCTTCGAATGACTCCTTTTCGGAACTTCATCTTTGGTTTTAAAATTTTGAGTTTTGACTTGCTGCGAATCACTATTGCTTGCTTCGGTAATTTCTGTTGCTGGAATCTCCTCGGACTTTGTTTCCTCATCATTAGGCGTTTCGGCTGGTACTTCTTGTAGTATATAACTTAAATTCAGTTGACTCTAAAACAGTAAATAAAAAAATTAGCACTTTAGTAAATAAAAATACATTTCTCTGATAAGGAATTTCGTACTTGAGATTCCCACATAAAAGGTGCAGAGTGTTCGTCACGCCAAGATTTTCCCTGAGTTAGAATAAAAATTCAGTATAGGAAACACAGTTAAAATGGGTTTAATTTACTGCTCTTCTGTTGGCATTGTCCTCTTCAAACACAAATTTCTGTCCACTGACCACCGTCATTTTTGGAAAGCAGATGTGATCGGGTGAGGAAGAAATATTGGGATATTTTTCTGTAAGTGCTGGTTTCGTAAAATTCTGCGTTATTAAGTCGTGCTGCTCTGAATATTTAAGGTTTTTCCATTTTTCCGCTTGAGCTGATTGCAATGCAGAAGTCTCTGAAACTATCCGTTTGGCCATCGAATTAATCGAAGCAAAATATGTCTCCGCATCATAATCTGGATTAGATTTGAACATGGTAAATAAACAAATGATATCAGAAATTATTATAGAGTAAACATTCAAAAACTCTTTTCTGGTTCTCCCAGATAGGCAGCTGATTCACAGTTCTCGAAAACTTCCGGTAAAATGTTTTCTTCGTTCCTGGAATTTTCGCCAGGTGTATCATAATCAAGAAGAACCAGAGAACGGCAACGGCGCTTCAGTAACCCGAATCCCGAAATTGTGATCACTGCGCCCGTCGCTGAGACGCGTCTGACTGCGAAATGATCACTGACGATAAAGATGTGCCACAAATCGTTAAGGAATTACAGTCTGCTGGATTTTGTTCTAGATGTATTTTGCGATATATTAACGTAAAGGAAATACAAATATACCGCTCTCTTGATAATGTTAAAGAGGTTTGTGAAGAGTGTTTGTGGTGCGCTTCATACGCTGCTAACTTAATCAATCCTATTTAAAAAGTTTTTCTATTTTTCTTTTCTTCTGTAGAAAATAGCTAAACACCTCGATGAGAATGTTGAAAATGAATTACCTAGAGCGAAAAAGGAACGTTTAAGTCCATGTGTTGCGTGCTATGGTATATTACAAGAATTATGTGACGTTACCAAAATCGTGCAGATTATATCTGACGTAAAAGAATTTGATTATCAATTTGAAACTTTTGTGTTAGCTCTTTCTATACCATTATGCTGTATTTTACAAGAGGTTTGTATTTTAAGCCAAATGAAGTTGTTAGGGGTATTTCTTTTTACAGCATGTAGCGCTCCACTGAAGTGGTATGGAAGTCCATCTGTATCATTAAGTCTACACTTAATTAGGAATTAAGCCTAGGCTTAAAAGATTTTGGATACAGATGTACTTCCATACCACTGCAGTGGAGTGATACTTGCTGTAAAAAGAAATATCCCTCTTATTCAATTGTTACTCATTTTTTTCTACTTTGCAGCACATTACACAAGTTTACTTGAAGAAAAAATTTCCAAATGTGTTTACAAATCAACAACCCGCTAGTATTAAGGAAGTGTGGAAATGGATTGTGGGTGGAGTGATTGAAAATGAATTTAAAGTTTCTTTTAGTGTTGTAAGCAAATTCGATATTATCATAACAACAAGTTACGAGAACGACATTAAAGAATGTGAAGAAATGTAAATATAGAAAAAAAGTCATACGCTTTGATATTTTTATTCAAACTTCTTTTGTTACAGGTTGAAAAAACTGGAGTGGGTAGATGATACACCGAAAAAACATTTGAAAGTAAAAAATAAATAATGTATTTGTGCAAGACTCTTTTTTAATCTTTTTAAAAAATTTATTTATTG
The DNA here is from genome assembly GCA_034700445.1 of Stenotaenia linearis. Classification (NCBI taxonomy): domain Eukaryota; kingdom Metazoa; phylum Arthropoda; class Chilopoda; order Geophilomorpha; family Geophilidae; genus Stenotaenia; species Stenotaenia linearis. The sequence goes on along the minus strand of JAQIXT010000848.1, from coordinate 17,410 downwards.
TTTTTAGAAATTCGGTCCTTCCCGTGCTAGAGTAGAAAAAGCAATACGAGAATTGCACGATGAAAAGATTATGAAGTATTATTTTTAGTTTTAAATTCATTTGGAAGTATAATATTTAATTAAGAATTATTATAATCGTTGTAGCTATATGGAATGGCCGCCACAGCTTCCTAATTCAGGCTGTATTTACAAAGAAGTGAAATGTTTTCATAAATCGTTGTTTCTAGCAGGTTTGTGTATTACAAATAAAATATTCAAACTAATATAAAAACAATTTTTCTTAAACAAATTTTTAGGCCGTTACAATAAGTTTTCTAGAAAGTTGAGCCAGACTCCTTGGCTAGTAGATGGTGAAAAGTTAATGGAAACATCAATTAAAGAATTGATTTGTGGAAACTTAGAAGCTTCTTTTAAAGCTGATGGTAAATACATAATAAAATAACTAAATAATAACTAAATTGTTATTATTTTATTCAGATGTTAAATTTTCTGCGTCTGGCCGTGAAGATGTTGATGTAAGAACATTAGGAAAAGGTAATAAATTTAAGCACGTCGTTGATAACGTAAATAACTTAGTTTTTAATACTTGTAGGTCGACCATTCGTTTTAGAATTTGTTAATCCACGGAGAATATGGTTTACTGAAAAAGAAATTCAAGAATTTCAAAAGGTTTATAGCTTATTGCATAATTATTTAAAGTAATTATTTTAATTTAATTGTTTTTGCAGGAAATTAACAGAAGTACGAAAGACATAGCAGTCAGAGATCTTCAAATAGTAACAAGGTATTTTACTGAAGCTTAAAATTAAAATGAGAGTAATACTTTTTTTTAAAAAAATTTTAGAGATGAAATTTCAGAATTGAAAACTGGTGAAGAAAATAAAACCAAAACGTACTCAGCACTTTGTTTTTCAAGACAACCTTTGACTCCTGATCACTTAAATTTGCTTCAAAATTTCCAAAATTTAACACTTCGCCAAAAAACACCAGTCAGAGTTTTACACAGACGACCTCTTGCTATCCGCAAAAGGGTTATTCATGAAATAACAGCCTCATTTATTGATGTGCATCATTTTAGGATTTTTTTAACTACACAAGCTGGAACGTATCCTTTATAAGAAAATTTAAGAGCAGAATTTAGGTTATACGAAATTCCTTACATTAACTTTTAGATACGTCAAAGAATTCGTTCACGGTGATTTCGGAAGGACAGAACCAAGTTTGGGGACATTGCTTAATGCTGAAACGGACATTTTAGAGCTGGACGTCGAGGTAAATTTTATTGCTATAAACACTTTACATTATTTTTTTATTGATTTGGCTATTTCAGTCTGTACAATTAGATTGGCCACCAAGTTTGCAAGATTCCATTTAAGAAATGTTTTTCAGAAATAAAGTTTTCGATTAAAAAAACTGTTTTCTGAAATATTTAATTCGTACAAAGATACAACCAACTCTACAATAATACACGATATAATGAAAATTTATAATTCTGCTCAACAAAATATATAAAAATGTAAACTCGTTTTGATTTTTATTCCACTTAGCCACTAAAATTAATTTTTTAAAATACTTTCAGAATTATAAACTTAATAACAATTTATATGAAAGATCATTCAACAATAATAATTTTTAAACGTAAAACTGTAAAACAGCAACATGATTAGTGGAATTTTAGAAATTGTCGTCTAAAATTGATAAAAAACATTATTAGAACCTTAACCTCTCTCTCTCTACATAAGGTTAAAAGAAAGACATAATCGACTATTTCACTAATAAACTTTTATAAAATTAAAAAAAATTTGTAATGAAAATAATGCTTATAGTTTAGTTTATATGTCATTGCTGATGGTGCACGTTTTGCATGAGTTCGTTCTGAATGCGAAGGAAACTGTCAGGCGTTTCTGGAGCCATACTGTCTATTGATGAAAAATGGAGACTGTTATTACTCATAGTCGAAACCAAAGCATTCAAACTGGCATCAGTACTCGGTAACAGATTATTGAAGTCATTTGAATCGAGCGATAAATTAAAGTCCAAACTATTCGTTTGCATTTCTTCTTGGGTTGGATCCTTTTCCTTTATACCACACAACGGCTGATTCGCTGCCGTTGTATTTATATAAATCAAATTTGGATCTTCTAAATTGCCCAATGCAGTCATCGCTTCGGTTAAGCATGAAGTTTGCGATTGGTCAGTTGACATGGGTGAAGGATGATTTGATAACGTCATTTGTAATGGATTAGGTGACACTTGCATGCGATCGGTATTCGGTGATTGTGACTGAAGAGGAATTTGCGCTATGTTCTGGTAGAAATTAATGGGTTGATGAGTAAACGTATTAGTTGTTCCGAATGTGTACACTGATGGCTGAAACCGCGTTGGTTCTTCGAATAGAAAATATAAAAAAAGATTACTATAATAAAAACTTATTCATAATAAAATTAAGCCTTACCCTCAACTTTTAGCCGTCTGACAGGTGAAATTACCGAACGTTGGGCTGGTTGAGCCATAAGATTAAAACCGGAAGCGGACGGTTGGGGTTCATTTGAAAATGGCCTTGTGGTTGACCCTAAAAATTGTGTAAATGAATATTTATAAAGAAAAGTGTAAAAAAAATAATTAAATATTAGCCATGTTACAAGGCAAAATAAGCAGTTTGAAAGAAATAAGATTAGTAATGATAATGATTCATTGGTTATTTTTATAGCCTTTATTTTGAAATGTTTCACAAATCAGCATATTTTCTTTAAAAAATTATTTTTGCAAATAATCAAAATAATCGATTTTGGATCTGTTACAAATGTATAAATATATATACATTACTGTATTACACAAATTTAAAATGCATAAATAGCATTAAAAATCACAGAAAAAATATTTTAGCAATCGAATGTAAGGTGGAGGTGAATAGCATGAATGTTAATAGACCTTGCAACAGAATGATAATTAAATTGAAACGAATAAACAACAAATGCAGAACTGTTTTTAAGAAAATCCAGATACTAAAATACTCTATTTAAGACTTGGCATTCTAGTATCATATTAAGATCGGTATGAAAGCTATTTTGCTACTGAAATATAATCTCGAATTACTTAGCTACAATAAACTGGGAATAGTTTAAAACGTCCCAAATTATAAATATCTTTGGCACAAATATTCGCCACTGCTAAACTTACCAAAACCATTTGATGAACTGTACATTATATATCTGACATTTGTCATATTCTGAGCAATAACTGAGTTTTGGTTTTACCAAACAATTAACTTCAACAGTTTATACTTACAAAGTACACACGCACTAAATGCTAGGTTGAGAACATCATTATTTTGAATAATTACAAATAACAAAATCTCATCCCATCATAAAACATCTCGAATAACAATTTTCATCAACAAACTTTCTTGCATCATAATCACAAAAACCAACATTTTTTATCACCACATTCGCAAACTCTTTTGCACTATCACAAATCAGAAATTAAATATTAAATAAAATAGCGAGATATTTTCATCAATTTTATAAATACTGCTTGACTATCAACATTTTAAATTGTGATCGATTTAAAATTTACTCCATCCTGCTTGAACAAAATCTTTTTTTTTTAAAAATTCAATAAATGCAATACTGGATTTTTTGAAAAACAAATTTCCGGAAATCCCTTCAGCATTTATCTAAATGATATCGAAAATTATGTTAAAGTATGAATGAAAATTAAAATAAATTAAAGATAAAATAAATGAAAATGAAAAGAAAAACTGCAGGGAGATAAGTACTGAAAATTTGCGATACTCACTCATAGACGGTAAAGTTAAATTCTGACCGAGAAATTTGTGCACTGATTGGTCAGAAACTTTTTTACGCTTTTTTATTAAACCTTGTGGATCTACGAGAAAATAGAAATAAAAAAAAAATAAAATGAAATAAAAATAAAATAAAAATAAAATAATAAGATGTATAAATAAAATAAATAATAAATAAATATAATAAATAATAAAACTTTTTTTTAAATAACAAACTCGGCTACGAATTAACAACTAAACACCTCAGATATGTTTGCCAACCATATTTGCATAATTGGAATCATTTTTAAAAAAGGAAAAGTATAATTGATTCTATAAAAGATCTGCCATTAAACGAATAAGTCCAGTATAGCACTGGAGTTTTTTCGCTTTAATCCCATCGAACTATCAGATGCCATTCCATTTACAAGTGGATCAATAAAAGGGCCTGATGAATCTTTATTTTCATCGACTTCAGCTGCACTTAAAACTCGTTGAAACAACTCGCACTCCAACTTGAGCCGTTTTGAAGAAAAAGTCCTGATACCTAAATCTATAGGCCTGTATTGAAAGGCTCTTGGTTCACTCGCAGCCAAGTCAGATTTTCGTCGAAGCTGAAGTCGCACCTCGACTGGTTGCACTATGTCCTGATTGTGATAAGGCGGAGTTCGAAACGTTATCGCAACCTAAAAAAGTATTTGAATAAACATTAATACATCAACAAACAAGGAAGTTTTTACACAGCCTTATCTGTTGGCAAAAATTGAACTAATAATTTACGTATTATCCCGTAATATTATTCCACGTTTCAATTTTTGTCAGCATATTGTTTTTTTTTTAAAGTAATGTTAACTAACTTGTTTGTGCACATCGTTAGGTTGAAATTCACCGCATCCTTCCCAAATGATTTTTCCATTTTGTTCTTCAGTAAACACGATTTCAATGTCATCTGCAAAATAAACAAACAAATGCTCAGACCATTTCCTCAATGTTATAAAAAACCAGTTACCTTTTGCAATTTTTTCACACAGCATTATAATTTCTGTTTTACCAGCAGCAGTACCTGAGCATGAACTCAGTTTGCAAATAACTAGTTCTGCCATAGCTTCTGTAAATAAATTAGATTTAATTTGTAATTACTTTTTTTTAATCAAGACTCTTTACTTTTGTCATATATTGGATCGGAAACGACAGGGGCTAACTGTTGAGTAAACTTAGTTTTCTCACTGCCTTCGATAAAAGCTTGGAAACATAATCGAACCGAGTTTAAATCGATGTTACTCGCTTGATTTCGATGATCAAACCCAGCTAGAATATTAAAAAAAAAAATTTAAATAAAAATAATCTTCACATTTAATTTCAACCCACTTCTAAATGGATCAACACGAAGTGTCTCTCTGTCCTTTAAAGCGTCTTCAACATCTTTTTTCTTAACGCACTGAATCCCAAGATTGGAAAACCTATTTCACAAATGAAAAGAAATAAATTTAACATATCACTTTAAATCACCCTCAAACTTACGTGCAAATCATATTTTCACAGTTAACTGTCATGGTGCAAACTCCTCTTTTGCATCCATCTTTTCCTACTAATTTGTGTGGATGAGGCCGATACGGCAAGTCTTTAGTGACACACGATACCACAACCACAGCTGGACCTTTGCAATTCACAATCTGATAAAACAAAATTTAAAAAATATTAATTAATCGTTTTAAAGACATTAATATTGAAATAACAATTTCTTATACTTGTATTGTAGGATAAGTTTTAATTTCTTGCGTGCTGTTTATTCCAGGTAAACTTCCGGCTGACCGACCTTCACACTCATAACGAAATCGGAGCGCTTTTGGTGCCGGTTGCACTAATATTTTAATATACGGTGCGTTGCGTGTCATATCCGAGGCCATTTTTGTTGTCGATTTAGCATTCGACGTTGAATTTGTTTCTTCTGTTGTTGACCATAGACCTTGAGAACACTCTCTTTGTATCACCTCATCTATAAGAACAGTAGGCTCATTAGGCAGGTGTTTATGCATAATTGAAAAAGTCATTAAGCGAAATGAGTTAATTTAATTCTTCCCTCTTTATTTCGCGGATTTATGTAATAATTACGTAAACAAGAAAAAAAATCGCAAAATAACTAATTTTTAAAACATTTGCATGATCAAAAGAAATAATAATACAAAATAAAATAACATACTTAAATAATACGGGATCACACTTGATCAGACGGTTTAAATTAAATCTAAAATAAAATAAAAATAAAAATAAATAAAATTGAAAGCAACTGAAAAAAACTGAAAAAAAATAATCAAAAGTACATAACATAATTAAATAAATCAACAAGTGAGAAAGATCAGAATAATAACGAAATTCCAAGAAACGAATCAGAATTTTAATTTTTCTTCCCCATAAAAAAAATTCATTACAGTTCTATTTACAGCGGCCCTTCCATGTATTTTTCCATAACCACACCTTATTATTTCAATTTTGCCAATCAAATATTTGCCGTAACACTCTACTCGTCCTTCAGACTTTAAAATTCGAAACTTATGATAACAAAATTGAAACTAAGAACAGTAATTTTCTCAACTTTAAATAAATATAAAAAAATATAAGAAACGGGAACACGAAATGACCCAAAATATCATCAAAAACGTATCGAACGTAATAATTTTTACAAACCAACGTCTTCGATTGTGATGTCATGATTGCTACCGCTACTATCTTCACTTTGAGATTTAATCCTTGATGTAGACGACTTGTTCTCCATGCATACAAGTCTGCGTTAGATAAAAAAAAAACAAAAAAAAAACAAGAGCATTTAACACCGACATATTTTATGGGCAAGTTCAAGTACTTAAGAGATTAAATAAATATAAAAAAATCGCTGATAACAAGGTATAAAAATATTAAACACAGGTAAAAATTCCTGCTTATGATCTTAGCCAAAACTCTTAAATTCAGTTTTACAATTTCAACTCACTTGAGATACGGATATCATAAATCTCCCCTCCCTCTCCCAACACTAAGATCGTATAATTTCCTCTCTCAAATGAACATTGCGACATTTGTATATTAATCGACATTAGTAACCTTGTCCTTGAATTTCTAGGTACGCGCCTTTTCTTACTTACCTAATTATTAAATTGTTCGCATCAAAGTTGAACTCGGTACGATTGTCAATGCGAACATCATGACTGCAGACCCAAAATGCGTCTAGTTGGTTCTCTACTCGTCCTATGATTCATACAAAATCAGCTTCACGGAAGAGGAAAACACGAACTTTCGTAGAAAAATCAACTTTCGTTTGCTGATTGGTGTGTGCGACCGAATTACGTCATTTCCCAGTTACGATGCTACATTGTAATCGCGGGAATCTGATTGGTTGCGATTACTAGATCTATTTACATGGTACTACTCGCAGCCACATCGAGTAAAGGCGCAGTAAGCAGCTAAGTCAATGGGAAAAACCCATGGTGACAGAATTGCGTCACTGACTTTATTTTTACCTACAGAATTGATACTCCAAAATAAAGTTTTTTTCGGGCTTGAGTTGACCTATTGGTAAAACCATAGGCGAAACAGAACTTTTTTTACTAGAAAAAAAAAGAAGATAACTTTATTAAATTAAAAATTAGTCTGATATTGCCTACTCTTCATAAATCCTCAATTCATAAATTTAAAAATACGAAATCCTTCACATCTGAAGGATCTGAAGTACTTATCAGGTCATTCCTTCTTGGGAGTAGGAGTAGCCGTATCTCGTTTTCCGTTTGCCTTACCTGCGAAATGAATAGAAATGAGATCTACAGTGGTCTGTTTCCGTAGAAAAATGATTTGGCAATTTATAATTATTATATTTTCTCCCAATAACTTTTCCCTTATTTTTACCGAACTGCTAAGTGTTCTAAAGCGAATAATTAGTAGAAATTGCAGTGAAAACAATGCTGCGTAGGCCGATAAATAATTAGGCTAATTAGTTTTAACCGGACCTTTAATTGTTAAATACCTTGTCAAATCGATTGCAAAACGTCAAAAATAAATCTTTAAACGATTGGTGTAATGTTATTTATCATTTCATTTCAGAAAAAGAACGGCGATGAAATAAGCAAGCCGAGTGAGAGCGACCTTTCAAAGTCAGACGTTGATCTTTTGCATTCCAAGGAAACTGAAGAAGACAAGTGGAGTCACTGGTTGAAACCTTCTTGTATTCCAGTAACCATAATTCTAGTTTTCATAGTTCTGATTGTGGTGTTGCCATTTTTGGGTAGAAAAAAAGAGGCAAGAGATGAAGATGAAATACAAAAATTTCTCGAACGATGGGAGAGTTGTAATGACAATTGCAGGTTACTAAAAATCGTCGGAATTTGATGATTTTGATATTCATCAGGCCATTTTATATATTTCAGACTGACCATTTTAGAAAGTATTCCTGAAAACTTGACTTATAGTAATAGCAGTATTCAAAATTTGCCAGTATTTGACAGTTGGCTCGGAATGATCCAGAATGCCAAGAAATCTATCGATATAGCTTCGTCGTACTGGACACTTCGAGGCAGTGATGTTTGGTCTGATCCATCTGATTGGCAAGGAGAGCAGATTTTTTCCGAGTTACTTAAAGCCGGCACCGAGAGGAAAATTAAAATTCGAATCGCACAAAATCAACCGGCACCTTCTCAACCTAATTTGGACACCGAAGAACTGGCAGCGAAAGGAGCTGCAATAGTGAGAAGTTTAGACTTCCAGAAGTTAATGGGCGCCGGTATTTTACATACAAAAATGTGGTTGGTCGACAATAAGCACATCTATCTGGGTAGTGCCAATTTAGATTGGAGGTCGCTCACACAGGTTTGTAATGTCAAAAAAAAATTCTAAAATTATTGATTCATGTTTTGATTCATGTACTGTAGGTTAAAGAGCTGGGTGTTGCAATTCACAATTGCAGCTGTCTTGCTGAGGACATGTCCAAAATATTTCAAATTTATTGGGATTTAGGTGAACCGGATGCAAAAATTCCATCCGTATGGCCTCCAGAATATTCGACTCGATACAACAGTTCATCACCACTTCAAGTTAAATTCAATAACTCGATTACTTACACCTATCTATCCGTAATAATTTGCGTAAACAACAAAATTATAAGCAAATAACGTTAATTGTCATTTTAAGAGTTCACCGCCACCGTTTTGTGCTCAGGGTCGAACATCAGACATTGATGCCATTTTGGACGTTATCAATACAGCTGAAAAATTTGTCTACGTTGCTGTTATGGATTATTTTCCAGCTACGATTTATACGATTAAGCCGATGTAAATAAAGTCTCTTAAGCATACATTCTCATACTTAAAATAATATTTAAATTTCAGGTTTTGGCCTGTAATAGATGATGCACTTAAAAAAGCTGCAATTGAACGACAAGTGGAGGTGAAATTATTGGCAAGCCACTGGAATCATACAGATCCTTCCATGATGTATTATCTAAATTCTCTGGCTGTGTTAAATAATTCTTTTGCATCAATAAATATAGAAGTTGTAAGTATTCATAAATTACAATACACAATTACAGTTTTTTTTCCTTTTTTAAATCCTAGAAAATGTTCGTCGTGCCAAGTTTTACTAAAGAACAAGCTCTCATTCCATTTGCAAGAGTCAATCACAATAAATATATGGTTACAGACAAAGTTGCCTACATAGGGACTTCAAATTGGTCCGGTGATTATTTCATCAATACCGGTGGAATTGGATTAGTTGTAAATGAAACATCTGCCGATTCTGCAAATTCAACTCAACTTATACGAGAAGACATTCTCAATATTTTTCAGCGAGATTGGAATTCCGAATATGCTCAACCTATAAAAACGTACTTAAACAAGCATCGTTAATTACATCCACTTTTATTGTAAATAAGATGTATAAATAATCTTACATCATAATAGAACACATTTAGAAATTATTTTACATCAGACTTCTACGTCCTGACTACTATCTCTAGATTATTTGTCTTAAATCAGTTTATTTTCTATACAAATATTTTTATCTGAATAAATTTATATTTATTATACTTGATGCTGAGCCTTTGAATAAATTTGTACACTTAATAAGCAGGAATCAATTAATTAAATAGAATGTCGTCATCTTCACCCTCAAATACACTTTTTGGTGCATCCATTATTTCCCCTTTTGCCTTCAGTTCAGCTATTGCCTTCTCGGCTTTAGCCCTTATTGCCTTCTTTTTCTCCTGAATTTTTTTCAATCTAAATGTAAAATTTAGATTTTAAAATAAAATCTTAAAAGGAAAATAGAAAAAGCTTACCTAAAAAATTCTTCTCTTTCTCGTTCATCCAACTCGGAAATGATGTACGACAGTGTATTTTCAATTCGAGGAATGATAACTGCAAATTAGTTAAAAATTATTTAAAAAGTGTTAATAAAACATTATTAAGACGTACCATGTTCGATGGCATTTACTCTTCTATTGGTCACTTTTATTACTTCGTCTAAAGTAATGAATGATGTTTGCAAAGTTGCTAAATCAACAAGCAGAGTGATTGCTTTTAAGTACATTTTTTTCAACTTGGCCACTTGCTGTCCACCGCGAGCAAGTCCAGCCAACTCAAATGCTAAATAGACATTAAATAAATAAGAATTGTTTAATTATGTACGGTATAGAGATAAAATTTTAAGCATTACTATCAGTGCCGTCTTGATAGCATTCAAAAAGCGATAAGTTGACGCCTAAATAGAGGATGAATTAATTTATTATTGATGTAAATATAAAAACGAGTGATAATGTTAACCTGCAACATTCTCTTTCCTGGAACGAACTTTGATTTGCGCTTTAGTCACACTTTGCAGTACAACTTGGTTTATGTCGCCTGTCGTGAATTTAGTTTCTGCTAAAGAAAACACTGCTTCTTTCATAACTTCACCCATCAACGTCTTCGTCTATTAAATGAAATATCTTGTGACTACAGAATCTTAAATCTTCGAATCGAACTTTACCTCAATGATTTTCGCCAAAATCATTCGAAATCTTAATTGCAAGGCATCTGCTTTTTTCTTTAATAATCTGTGCCCGTTTTGAGCACCCTTAAGGCGTGCCTTCATCAAGGTTTGCGCCCTGAAATAAATAAATAAATGTGATATAAAAACCCTGGCTAAAGCTTCGGGTCTTGATTATTACGAAACGTTTTTAATTATGTCTAGCAATGTTACAGAAAGATATAGCAACGATGAGAACAAGTTATTGTTAATTTCAACTTACATTCTGGAAGGGAAAACGTTAATCATCTCCTTCCCAGACATATTTAATACTTTCTAGTGGTTAAGCAAATGTATTTTGTTGATCACAAGCTCAGGAGTCAGGAACTAGGCTTTCGCTTGAGTAATTTCCGTAGGAACGTTAAACTAGTAGCGCTTTAGCATTCTGCCATCTGGCGACATCATATAAAATAAAAACTGTTTTTCTTGCTGTTTTCTCATATTTTAAGTAAAATATTGTGTTCAAAAAATTCTCATTCTTTTAAGGTAAATTCGAAAAAAAAATTTTATTCAAAACATTTCGTAAATTTTCAGCTTAATTTAATAAATTCGATGATATAATACATTTTTTAATTAAGAATTTAAAATTCTCTTTTTCAAACTTAAAACTTAAAAAAATAATTTAATACAACTTTTTTCTTCACCCCATTTTTCAACTTAAAATCTAAGATACCTGGATTCAAAATTTTTTCTTATTTTTTGGTGTATAAGTACCTCAGGAGTAACGTTTAAAAAAACTAAATCGAAAACAAAAAAAAGGCTTTTTCACTTTTTAACTTAAAAATAAAATACGTAAATAAAATTCTGATTTTTAAAAAAAAATCCCCTGTGCTTTAGACCACCAGATAAAAGATATATTTCTATTACTGATAGAAATTAGGTTGATGTGTGATACAATAAAACATCTAAGCACAGAACATCAGTGCCTCTTATTTCAAAAGAAATCCTTTATTCAAGTCGTCATTTAATTCGAGAATAAATTTGCTTTTGCCAGTATAAAACGCTCTGCCTTCCACCTCCACAATTACAGCTGTATAATCTCCAAATTTAATTTCTTCTACTGGAGTTCCAAAAAATTGCGATTCAATACAACTAATAAATTTCCGTTTTTTCCCTAAAATTATTTGCTTTTTTGCATACTGAACAGCTATTCGAGCACTAACACCTGAACCAGTCGGCGAACGATCAACCTTAAAGAAAGACTCATAATGAATCATTTTTGAATTTACAAATCAAAAACTTTGATCTTGTCTTACTTGTTGATCGGCAAAAACACAAACATTTTTTGTTGGCTCTTCACAAAACTCATCTTTACCATCCGTAATTATTGTTCCATATAAGAACGCCAGATCTTCATCATCTGGATGCGTTAATATCAACGATTTTTTCACAGCCACTTTTTCACAGAGAACAAAAATTCAAAATAATTGCAATAAAATTTATCTGAATTACAAACTTGTAACTAATCCTCCTAGTTCCGTTAATGTCTTTATGGGAGTTTTTGTTATGTCAACTTTTAATTGACTCGCATCCACAATTGCGTAATATGCACCACCATACCCAATGTCCACAGTCACTTCTCCAATACCTGGAACGTCGACTTTAAAATCTATAGAATAAAATCTATTGAATTATCTGTAAACTTTTCCGAATCTCTCCTATACCAAGCTTGAAAGCAAAACTTGCGACACTTAAAAACCGGACATTTCCAGAACCGTTTTTGTTGTACTGAACAAAAGTCCGTACTAAACCGCAGGGGCATTGAACGTTTACTTCGGTTTCAGGACTTTTGGCTTTTACCAGGCCCTTATCTACTGCATATCTGCCAAGAGCAATTGTTGCGTGGCCACACATAGGGCTGTAACCTTCGTTTTGGAGAAATAAAGCTGCTATATCAGCTGAAGGATGATCAGGCTCGACCAAAATTACTCCATACATATCCGAATGACCTCGAGGTTCTCTCATGAGCAGTTGTCGGATGTGATCCATATTACTTTTAACATAACTTCGTTTTTCCATCAATGTTTTGCCTTTGATTTCGGAATAACCAGATTCAATTATTCGTACTGGTTCTCCTGCAGTATGCATATCTGTAGTTTTAAGTTCTAAAATGCTGTTAAGTCTCCACGCAGTCATCTTAAATCAGCTTTTCAATCCAGAGAACGAAAAATAGGTCAACGAGGTGTCTTATCAGCTGGTCGGTTCTCTTACCACTTACCACCCACCATTCACCAACAGCGCCAATTTTTAATCGTGGAAGAAAACAGAAATAAAGATAATATTTACTTTTTTTTGCGCGTGACACTACAAAAGAATTTTTCCTTCTTAGTAATTCCTTAAATTATTTATTAAGGTACATAATCATAAAAAATGTCATCAACATTTACTTTTAGTACTTTTGTCTCATCACACTGGTGTCATTTAAATTCTCATTTCTCATTTTCGGAATCATCGCTGTCCAAATAATAATCTACACTTGCTTCCGAATCAGAACTTTCATCAGTAGCAGCTTCGTCTCCTTTATCAGCAGCTGCTTCACCCTTTTCTTCAAGTGTTTCTTCTTTGATTGGCTGAAGGACTTCTCTACTCTTCTCATTAACCAAATGCAGTTCCTTTAAATTATCACAAATTTCCTTCACATCATTCGAGTTTTCTTTCTCATTATCCATTTCATCCAATTCTATTTCTTTCCCTATCAGTTCTAATTCATCCAATTCTAACCCGACTTCCGATTTCGTTATATCAATTTCAAGCAACGATCGTGCCAAACTTTTAATAAAATCTTTTCTGCAATAAAATGAATCAGCCATTAATCTTACAATTAAAAAAAAAAATCTAAAGCAATATTCACTTTGTTTTCTGAATCCAGACACAATAATCAATCACGTACAATTCGTTCAATACGTGCTGACTGTCAGAATTTATAAAAATACTACGAATTTCCAACAGACACTTTAGTATACATTTACGTCCTGTAAAGCATTGTAAAAATTAAGAAACTAAAAAATTTATAGAAAAAAAAAATCATAATGTAACTACTACCTTGAGAAAATATTTTTTTCAAATCCTCAACAACTTTTTTGGTAAGATCCCAGTTCCGGTACAGAGGATAAATCAAACTTCTCCTAATTACAGAAACCAATGTTGACTTCAACGATGAATGTGACTAAAATTTTAAAAAATTAATTGAAGTAATTATGGGAGCTGTAGACACAAATTTCATACCTCTAACCATGACAAAGTTGGACTCAATTTTCGTATCGTCCACCCAGATTCGACCTACGATAAATATTAATCAATGACTAAGCTTTTGATAAATAAAAAGATAAAAGTACACTGGGTTCGGAAAATGTTGTCCTATGTTGATAAGCGTAGCAATATATTAAATCAACTAAACTTAATCCAACAAGTCGAAGTTCATTCGAGGTTAACAAATATTCTCTTCGAGGCAATTCTTTTAACGTAAACTGTTCACTTTCAGTAAATTCAATCTTAACATCTTTTTTTTCCCAAAAAGGTAAAAAGTTTATAATTTCTTCAATTTCGTCACAGTCGTATAAATCAGCTCTGAAATTTTATAATTTTTTATCGTTAAAAAAAGATATGAAATTTGATATTTTTAAATACTTACAAATAGTGATCAACACTGAAATCCTCTATTTCGTTGGTTAACCTTTCTTTTATTCTTTGCTCGTTCGTTTTTTGATCTGGACTTTTTAAGTCGATTAAATCAGAAATTTCTTCTAAAACTTTGTCTAAACATCCAGACTTCTTATTTGCAAAACCATAATAATTTTTTGGAAGTAAAGCATTTTCTCTTATTTCCTGTTCGATATGCCAATCGAAGCTGTCAAAATCGTCGTCGTCGAGTGAAGTTTCGTCTTTGCTGTCAGCTAAAATAATAAATTTCTGATTTAATAAATTTCTATATTTTTAATGTTCATAACTTAGTGTTAATCATAATACCAATAATTTCTATATTTGGTGAAATTTCATTCCTTTTTGGAACTGCTAATAATTTACTAGTAAGATCCAAGTCTTGGAAATCTTCTCCCTTATTGCTCTTAGCAATTTTAATAGTAAATTTGCCGGTTTCACAATCGTAAGAAATAGAACATTCAGATTCGTCTACAGACTTAACTGGGCCAGGAAAAGTGAGCCTAAAAAAATAAAAAATAATAATAAGAAATAAAAAATTAGGAAAACGATAAAATTATTATTTTAATCATTGCCTTTACGACAGCTTACCTTAAATAGTACGGCTTTGAATAAAATTTAAAATCGTACTGGTCGTAATACACCTCTGTCTCACTAATTTTGGCATACTTAGCTTCTACGACAACTGTAACGAAATTATCATCTTGTCCAACTTGAAACATAGGCGTTATCATGGCAAAATTTTAAAGGTAACAAAAACTAAATGTAGAATAAATAAAGATTTAGATACATCTACGAATCTACAATAATCTAAGGTAGTCGAAATCAAACCTAACGAAGCGAGGGAAAATGTCCCTTGACGACGGTAACCTCGCGGTAACTAAGAGAATCACTAGCGGGCGACCTGTACTCTGCACCTTTGCCCCGATCTGAACTGATTGATTTGTTTAACCTAAAAATCAAGTCTTATATTTACTTTTAATTACAATGAAGATTATTATTTTTAACTATTTAAAAAACGTACAATTAATTTCAATATATCGCAGTAAAAAATTTCTGTGTAGCATTTCTACAGCAAGGACCATTCTCATTTGTTTATCAATACTTGCGACTCCGTGATGGGATTTCAATGCATGTGGGAAAGAGAGTAGTATCTCTTTTATGGTGCAATGCCGTCTACATTTGATGACAATTCTCATTACTATGAACCAGGCGAGTAATAAAAATATTACATCAAAATATTTTATTTTCTAAAATAATGAATATTACTACAGGTCCTCTTTCATCATGTCCTGGATATTACTGCGGTAGAATATTTTTAGGCAATGGAACTTGGAGTAGCTGTCGCGTAAATATATTTCCAGCAATGACAACTGAACTTTATAAATAATAACAAAATTATATTAGGCTTGCCCTCGAGGATTTCGAGTGAATTCCAGTACTTCTGAATGCATTCAATGTACCACTAGTCCCCAGTTTTACGATTGGTTGTATTTGGCCTTTATGGCATTACTTCCTTTAGTTTTACACTGGTTTTGTATTGATTATGCGGCCAAAAGAAGAAGGTATAAAACTTGTTAAATAAATTTTTTTAAAAATAATTATGATAAATATTTCAGTTTTACTGGGGCAGTTTTGGTGCTTCACACGTCTGCACTTATAGAGGTGCTAATAGCAGCCACATTAACTATTTTACTGGCTAATCCATTTGCGTCAATGGAAATTACATCATGTCCAGTTCGATGGTTATCTGATTGGTATACATTACTGTATAATCCAAGCCCAGATTACACACACACCCTACACTGCACACAAGAAGCAGTTTATCCATTGTAAGGCTAAGTTTACCTTACTTCAACTTCATTAATAAGTCTTTTTTAAAAAATAGATATACAATAGTTTTTGTTTATTATGCACTTTGCTTGACACTGATGATGTTGTGTCGGCCGTTTCTTGTTGCCAAGTTGTTACCTACCAGAGGCAAAGTTGCTGTGTATGCAGCATTGTATTTTCTTCCAGTTTTGTGCCTACTGCAGGCTGTTTTCGCAGGACTTATTTGTATGTTAAAATTAACAAAACAAAACAACAACAAAAACTAAAATCGATTCTTTTTAGATTACTCATTTCCTTACATCACAATCATTATCTCTGTCGTTTCAAGTGCTGCACATTTTGCTTTTCGATTAGATCAAGTAAGAAAATAAAAATACAATAACGAACGAAATTTTGAACTTTTACTGTTGTTCTTGCAGTCTATGAAGTCCCTTATCGCGTCTACGGTATCAGACATCAGAAACGTTGTCATTTTACTTGGTCATTGGGCACTACATGCTTTTGGAATAGTAGCAATCACTCAGTTAAAAGATTTAAGTTTTAATTTATCTCTGTTGGTCCTAGTTCCATTTCCAGGACTGTTTTATATACTAACAGCCAAATTTACAGATCCTTATAAATTACACACAGCATGAATTAAAAATATAAAAATTTAATTAATTGACAAAGTCGATTTTGTAGATTTTAAAATAAAACACGATCATGTAATTTAAACTGTAATTGAGTATTTATTTTTGTTTCCGACTCATTCATACATATCATCCATGTTGGCAGCTTGCACATGGAATCGCGCACACCGGTGACAACATTTGTCACTACAAAAACATCTTAATAACAACTCTAAAAATAAACATTACACTGATTGCACTTTGCAGGCGAAACATAACTTTTAGCCAACAAATCAGGAAATCAGCCTGCATGTCTTCACTTGAGACTAGTTTGACAATTTCTCCGATGCTTTGTTCCCCCTCGATTCCTTCTATCAGTTCTATAAACCAGATCCCCTCGCGGACTCAAAGTGAATTTAATACCAAATCGACTTTGTCAATTAATGGCAATAAATAAGGTGCAGCATCTGAAGTCAAGTTACTT
>JAQIXT010000847.1:0-23265 GCA_034700445.1 Stenotaenia linearis | reverse complement strand
ATTATTTTACTGAAATTTGCGATTTTTAAACCGAAAATTTCATAAAAAAGACAACAAAATTTTTACTTTTTCTCATCACTATCCGACCGATACGACTTCTCGGTATGTCTGTCCGGTTCCGACTCTCTATCCGACCCCTCATCGTCGTCGTCGTCATCATCTTCGTCATCGTCGTCCGAATAAATATCACTGGCCTTCAATTTCTTCGGTTTCTCGTCGTGTTCCGACTGCTGTTGCTCCAACTTCATCTTTTCCAGCGCTTCCAATTTCATTTTCTTCTCGTCGCGTCTCGCTTTCAGATCTTTAATCGCTTGCGCCTTTTTGTCCACTTTGTCCTTCTTTTCTTCTACGGTTCGACGTCTTTCCTTGCTTCTTTGACTGGCGTCGCATTTCGCTTTCTCGAAATCCTTTCTAGCCTTCCGTTTCTGTTCTTTCTTCTTAACCATTCGCAATTTCTTCTCGATTTCGAAACTAAAATACGAAAAAAATTAAAAAATCCAATCAAAATAAACGTAAAACAGGCATAAGTCGATTTGTGTTAGCTTTTCACACACCGAAACGGTGAAAAAGCACATAAAGCAACACTGTTCTTTGTTTTCGCGGTCCAAAAATACAAAAATCAATTTTTTCAACGCTAAAAAAAATCACAAAAGGGTTAAATCGCCCCAAAACAACAAGAAATCAATTTATTTTCATTTTAATACACAAAACGATAAAAACCAAAAGTTTTTTTGTTTTTTTTTTCCGTTAAACAGTCAACCCTTTTCGTCGCTTTTTATAAACTAACCGTTTCTTTAAAACCTCTCTCTTCTCGATTCGATTATAAAGCTCCTGTTCCCTCTCTTTTTCGGTCATCTCAGCCAATCTCGCTTGATCTTCTTCGTCTCCCATCAAATTTTCGTCGTAACCGTCGTTAAATTCTTCATCACTGACGTCCGAATCGCTTCCGCCGGACTCGTTCGACGACTCCTCGGCCACGTCGGAGTCCGATACTTCGCCTAAAACCAAAATTAATTCACAAATTAACAAAATTCCATCAAATTTGAATAAATCCCACCTTCTTCTGGTTCTGAATCTCGTTCTTTCTTAGCATCGAATTCGCTATCGGAAGACGCGGCCGTTTTTTGAATATTCGGCTTCTTATTTGCCTTTTTTCCATCTTTTCCGGCCTTTTTCTTCTTTTTCTTGCTTTTACCGTCCACGGTCCACTGAAAACAAAAGATGTTTTAAACATTTTTCATCATTTTCACATAAATTTCGTTATTTCTTACATCATCGTCACTTTCGGACGTTTCCGATTCGCTTTCTGCCTTTTTCACCACATTTTCGACCACCTCCGTCTTCGTTCTTTTAGCCAACGTCAAAAGTTCCTAAAATTCAAATCGTTTTTCAGTTTAACGTAAATCAAAATCGTTTTCGACTGTCAAAATTCGTTTTTCACTTTACCTCGTCGAGATCACCCGCACTTCCGTCACTATCCTCGCTCGAGTCGACCAACGCTCGGCTTTTGCGTTTCCCCATCTTAGAAACGTCCGAAATCGGTGAAAAAATAGTCGAAACTAAAATTTTTCACCTTACAGTTGCCTCTTCTCTGTTTCAACGTTCATTCAACGCCGCTGCGACACCCTGCGACTAGATTTGGTAACATAAAACCAACGGCGCTTCAACTCCCATCTTTTCATCGATTTTACAACTTAATTTAGTTAAAAAAATTACGTAATTAAGAAAAAAAAAACCTTTATATCATCGTGTAATGGTTTGATACAATACACATACATATATACGGAGTATTTAAAAATTATGTTACATATGCTCATATATTTGAATAAAAACCGTTAATTTTTAAATATGGTAGCAAAAATCCTTTTATGTGGCTTCGGATGCACGCATTTGCATTTGTAATTCGAAACGACGGTTCGTTCGCACGCCTTTGATGTACTGGTGAAGTTTACCGTTTGACGTTTCACTGAAAACACAAAAAAATTCAAAAAAACCGTTAAAAATTCAAAAAATCGATCGATTTACCTTTTAACTTTCCTCGCTTTATACATTTGACGATGATCGAGCCGAGTTTTCGTCTCTCGCGGTGCCACGAGACAACTCTCGGTCGATTTAGCTGTTAAAATTCAAATAAATTCAAGAAAAAAAAATCTTAAATTAATTTTTAGATACCAAACACGTACAAACGGGAATTTTAGATGCGTTGAACTTGACCGGTTCGCATTTCCCGAAGTTAAAATTCGCGTCTTTGACCGAAAAAACGGTCGGAGCGAAAATGGCGCGTTTAGCCGTTGGTTCCGGTTTCTAAATGGAAATTTATATTAAAAATTTAATACGAAAAAATAAATTCATTTCTTACTTTGTTCGGCAAAGATGGCGACGATCCATTTTGTAACTGCCGCGCTCTGAATCGTTTTTTCTCCACGTAAACGTCGACGGAATCCATTTTGTCGAAAATTCGCTTGTGAATGCGAGCAAAATCTAGAGAATGTAAATAAAATCAGATGAGTTAATTCAATTTTTCAAGTTAAATTACTTGGTGTTGATTTTTTCGAGATTCCTCCATCTGCTATTACTCTCGCTGGTCTTGGAATTTTGCTCTGATCCACTTGATTTTCTATTAATAATTCAAATTAAATTAGTTTATCGTGAAACAGTACAGAAAATACGATGAATTCCATTGAGTTTTAAAAGTTTTAGCTTGTTTTTTTCACTTTTTAGCATCAAAATGCGAAATTAATTTTTTTTAATCGATTTTTGACCACTAAAAAGCAATAAAAATGATAAATTTCAACATTTTAAAAGAATTTTCAGGTATTTTACATATTTTGCTTCAAAAAAACGAAATCGATTCAAAAAAAACTGATTTTTTTCCCCAGAAAAATGCGATAAAAATGATAAATTTCAACATTTTAAAAGAATTTTCAGGTATTGTTATGCATTTTTGAAGCAAGTGTGTAATAATACCTAAAAATTGATTCTTGAACCACAAAACAAAATAAAAATGATAAATTTCAAAATTTTTAAAGGATTTCAAGTATTTTAATGCACTTTTGCTCAAAATGATCTTTAAAAAAATCGATTTTTGACAGCAAAAAGTCAATAAAAACCGTTTAAAATCTTTAAACCCCAATTAAATCGTCAACAAACTTCTTAGAATCCTTTGTGGTCGTAAAGCGACTCGTTTCCTCATCGAATTTGTGCCATTCATGTCACTCGTATCTGGTTTTAACGGCGGTTTGTTCTCGTCGTCGATTAATTTCCATTTCATCGCCGGTGCGTTATCGTTTTTAGCACCCGTTTGTGCCCGGGTTATTCTTCTCAAATTATCTACGTCGCTTTTCACACTATCGACTTTTTTCTGCTTTTCTAGTAATATTTCCGGCGTCAGAGCGCCCATCGCTGCTTCTTCCAGTTCAAAAGTCCGTTTTCTCAGTCGTTTCGGCTTCTCAACTGGAGTTTCCACCTAAAACACGTAAAAATCAGACAAATTCGACTCTTTTTCACTTCATTTTACCACTTTCGCATCCACTTCCATCAATTTTTCGCCCTTAGGCAACGTTCTGAGGTGTCTTCGTAAACTGTCACGTAATTTATCCGCCTGTAACACGTGATCGATTCATCAAACGACTTAAATATGTCATTTTTGTTCTCTTACCCTCAGATTTGCCTTCAGACCACATTTCTTAGCAAGTTCTTGTAATCCTGCGTAGCTAAGTGAGCTTAAATTAACTTGCGATGTCAAATTGCCGGCCTCCATTACTTCGGCTGGCCAAAAATTTCAAATCTTCGTTCGTTTTAAATCCACTGCTGCGATTGGGTTAAAACAACTCACGTGACGACGCGCGCTTCACGAAAACGAGAAACGACTCCATTCCGGATCAAAACGAACTAATCTGAATTTCAACGCTTAAATGCATTAAATCCATTAAATAAACATGAAATAAAATATATTATACTAATTATTTAACACTTTATGGGTGTTTATTAAAATATAAATTGATATTTTTGAGAAAACCGGTGCCGGGTGTGTGGAAAAGGTGAAGTTGGCGCGTGTATTTTGTTGTGTATTGATGGAGGGGAGAAGGGTGAGTTGAATTAGCGGTTTTAGGGGGACGAAATGAGTCATCCGAGTCGCTGTGTTTTCACGAACGAAGAATGGGATATTTGCTGAATTGTTCATTCATTAATTGCCTGGTGAGTATTTTTCTTTTCCGTCTCAAAACGCGCATCTAACTTCAACTTTTGGTTCCAGCTCAAGCTCGTGTAGATCTCAGCTGTCGTAATCAGACAAAACAAAAATAGAGACGCAAAAACATCGCTGCTTTACTAAAAACCCGCAACGAAACGGCGAAATTATGGATAAAAGCGAGAAAATGCAAGACGCGATTCAAACTGGTAACGTTTTTCCGATAAATTTTCATGAAATTCGATGAAATTTGATAAAATTCGTACAAAAGTCGTTGAAAAAAGTGTGAAAATTGTGTTTAACGTGCCCTTGCGTGTCAATTTATCATTTCTTTTTGCCTTTGGTGAGAAAAAACGTGCAATTGACCTGCGCGATGCGAAAAACGAGATAAAGATGAGCGGCGTGAAAAAAACGTGATTCGGCCATTCAGACGAAATAGTTTTATTTTTAGTTTGATTTCTTACTTTGACCTTGACTCGTGCCATAAAAATGACTGTCCGTGACTCGGTAATAAAGCTGGGACAATACAATGATGAATTTTTGCTATTTTTGCATTTTTTTTTTAATTTTTCGCTTTTTTCGAAAGGTTTTTCATGTTTAGACAATGAAAATCGATGTGTGGGTTTTTGGAGCGCCGCAGATGAAATTGATTAAACCTAAAGAGGAAACGGTGATTTTAATTGAGGATTAAGAGGAGGAATCGGTGTTTTGCATGGAAAATGTGGAAATTGGGAAGAGGAGGAAATAAATGGTGAAATTGTCATTTCATGCATGGAGTAATTCGAGGTCAAAGTCGGTTTTGTGAATAATTTTAATATTTTTTTTTTATATGTTAATTCGAGGTGGTGACGTTCGAAACGAGTTTTGAGTGTTTGGTAATGAAATTTGAAGAGAATTGGAGAGGAATTTTAAAAGATTTGGTTAAAAAGTTGAATTGTGTTGAGGGAAATTGAAGTTGAAGTTGTTTTTTTTTTAAATTTTATTTGTAAAAAACTCGTTTTTTTTATTTATTGGTTTTTTTATTGATTGGATTGTGGTGGGTTTTTGTTAGTTTTGTTTTTTTGTTTGGATTTTTTAATCGATTAAAAAATTTTTTTAAAGGATTGTTTGGATTTTTTATTTGATTTTTTTAGGTTTTTGAAATGTTTTTCTGGTGCTTTTATGGTTTTAGTCGATTTTTATGGTGATTTTAGTTTTTTTTTCGATTTTAGTCGATGATTTCGGGTTTTTCTTCGATTATTGTTGATAGTTTTGATTTTTTTAAAAATTTTTGTAGATAATTTTGGGATTCTATTTCATTTTTGTTGATTATTTTAGGATTTTCTTCGCTTTTTGTGTTATTTTCAATTTTATTCGATATTTCTAGATAATTTGAAGTTCTCACTCCATTTTTAGGTTATTTAAACAGTTTATTGATAATTTCACATTTATTTAAGATAACGATTTTTTTTATATCGGTATATGAAATTTTTTTACGATTTTTGATTTGTTTTTTTCAATCAAATCAAACTTAAATTCGATTTTGTTCAATTTTTTTGCCACTTTTAATTGATTCATTGAAATATTTTGCAAATAAATTAGGAAAATCAAAAAAATTTATTTCAAAGATCACGAAATTTGCATATTCTTTTTTTTTTTTAAATATTCACAATTCTGATCGATTTTGATCGATTTTTTTTGAATTTTGATCGATTTTTTGGATTTTTTTTCAATCTCGCAATAATCACACTAAAAATTCCATAAATTTTTACCAAAAAAATAGAAAAAATGCAAAAATTTGAAAAAAATTATAAATTTTCTCATTTTTTTCAAATTTAATGCGACCCACTCTCATCTTAAAACCCTTTCCTTTGACATTTTAATTTAATCCTCAAACATGGATGCAACTTTAATCCACTTTACCGCAACCATCATTCGATATGCACATTCGATTTTTTAATTATCCTTCCTTTTCTTCCATTTATTCATCGAAAATGAAAAGTAGTTTGACATTTGCGTGTCGCAACAAACCCGAATAATTCTCCGCTTTTTATTATACATTTAACTTCCCAGCCTCCCTTTCGCCATTGCACCTGTCCGATTTGCTGTACTGGTACGTGGGAGAGATAACTCGAGTTCACTTCCACGAGGAGCCAGAGGAATTATGCACGGTGAAGTGATTTGAGCGAGCGAAAAATGGCGATGAGTTGTAACGGTTCGATTTTGAATCGGCGGTTCGTAAATGGTGAAATGGCGAAATGTGTTTGCGGACGCGATTGGTGAGAAACGAAGAAAATCGACAGATGTTTGATGGTTTTGCCAATTGATTTTACTCAACACGTGTTTCTGGGTATTTTTCGTTTATTATGATCTCTTGGCTGCACAAGCAGATGCACAAACGGAGAAGCGCGTTTAGATGTGAGTTGTTTGGCTTTTTTTTGAGTTAGGGTTAAGTTTGTGGGTGGTTTTTTTTGGTTTGTTTGGTTTTCCCGGGGTGTGTGTGGGTGGGATTAATTGTTTTGGGGGATTTTTGAGAGAGGGAATGGTGGGGAAACGGTGTTTTGTAGTGAAAATTGTTTAAAGGTGTTGAAAAAGTGATGGAATTATATAAAATGCGGGAAATGAGTGAAAATCGATGAAAAGTGTTGAAAATACATGAAAATTGTTGAAAATGAGGTACAAAAGTATTGAAAAGACGGGTTAAAATCGTTAAAAATTGATGCAAATGCATGAAAGTCGTTGAAAATGTGATGAAAGAATTATGAAAATCGTTGAAAATGCGATTAAAGACATTAAAAATTGATGCAAATGCAGAAAAATCATTGAAAATGTGATTAAAAACATTAAAAATTGATGCAAATGCAGAAAAATCGTTGAAAATATTTTTAAGACGTTAAAAATATCTAAATTTCTCGTCTTTAAACACATTTTAAAGCAACAAGTTGGTTTAAAAATCAATTTTCAGATATAAAATCTTTAAAAAACGCTGGAAGGTGTAAGATTCTCTAAAAATCATGAAAAATCTAAAATAATTTTTAAAAATCTCAATTTCTCGTCTTTAAACACATTTTAAAGCAACAAGTTGATGTAAAACAACTTTAAAAATCAATTTTCAGATATAAAATAAAATCTTTTTAAAAACGCTGGAAGGTGTAAGATTCTCCAAAAAAACATGAAAATCAATTATTTCCCTCACTTAATCCCGGAAAATAAAAAAAAATTGAAAATATATTTAAAAACAGCTTTTAAAACACATGAAAATTGCTGTTTATTTATCATTTTCGCTACAAATTCACACTAAAATCATCTTTAAAACCTTTAAAGACTTATTTTAAGAGAATAAAAATAAAGAAAAATCAATTTCCTCTCACTTTAACACAAAAAAACAAACAAAAAATCACAAAAATGGGTTAAAAAAATACAATTTTCACACTCTTGTGCAAAAAAAATCCAAAAATAATATTATTTAATGATAGAATTATCTCCGAGGCCACATACGCACATCTGTTTTTTCAGTTTTAACAGTTTTAACACTTTTTACGCTTTTTCATTTCAAAACATCAGCAGGTGATGTCGGTTTGGGTCTAGTGACCAACTCGAACCCTTCGGAAGACCGGAATTCCAACTTCGAGACAAGAAAACCGCAAAACACACGCAAAAACCTCGATGGCGGTGAAATTCAAGACGCACAAGACGAATACGACGATGCACTCGCCAGAAAAAGCCAGGCACGGAACCGTTAACGGAATTTTTCGTTTTTTCGAAAATTAACTGAAAAATTCAAATTTTTTTTATTTCAGAGAGGAACACAGTTGGTCCACAGTTATGTTTTGGTCAGTTCGTGTTTACTTGTCAGCTGGCTGTTGGGACAAATGGGTTTTTCCGTCGCATGGGTCGTCCTCCTTTTACTGTTTCTGGCCGCCGTTTGGCTGAGTAATTTCAACCGCTTGATCGACGAGTCGTTGGCATTCGAAAAACTTCGGCTTCATCGACGACGTGCCTTGCAAACGGACGAAACTGTCGAGTGGCTCAATTTTCTTATCAACCGCTGGTAAATTCCATAAATTTCATTAAAGTTTCATTAAAATTCCACGAAAAATCGATTAAAATCGATAAAAATGTCATTACTCGTGCATCTCCTTATCAGTTTATGATAGGCGGAATAATTTGAGCCCTTATCGTTCTTTGCAGGTGGATTTTCAGCTCACCAAGCATATTTACCCTCGTTAAAAACTCGCTCGATCCGTTGCTGAACGACTCGAAGCCGTCTTTTCTCGGTGAGTCGTTTCGACCAATCACAGGGCGCGGTTTGTGATTTTTTGAATGTAAGCGGCGCGGTGATTGGCCGGGATGGGATTATCCCGATCTGTGATTGGCCGATTTGAATTAACCGCGGATTTTGATAAAATCTCGTGAAATTACGTAACGATTTGTGATTTTTTTTCGAAAATGGTATTTCAGAAAGCGTGGAACTTCGCGAATTTAGTTTGGGCGACAGCACGCCGTTCATCAACTCGATTAAAGCGTTTGATGTGACAGCGGGGTCGAAAATTCCGTTGAACAGCGCGACCGCGTTCGCTAAGCCTATTTACGACTTAACTCAAGCGTTAAAATGTCAACTGAACCTGGAAATGAACGTCGGTTTATATTGTCCGGATTTTCGGATGTTGCTTTGTTCCCGATTGGGAGGAAAAGGGTGAGGAAATGGTTTTAGCGTTGAATTTTTGAAATTTAATAATTTTTTTTCTCTTTTTAGAGTTGGAATGGATTTGGACATCGCGATGGAGAAATTGAATATCAACGGAAAATTGAGTTTGACGTTGAATTTGAACACGGATTCGAATTTTCCTCACGTGACCAAAGCGTCTTTTTCGTTTATCGAGAAGTAAATAGAGTTATTTTTGTTTTTTTGAGAAAATAAACTGGTTTTGTTTATTTTGCAGACCGGAAGTGTGGTTTAATTTACGGATTTTGAAGGCGGTTCAGATGATGGAGGTGCCCGGATTGAAAACGTGGGTTCATTCGCTCGTGATGGATGCGTTGACGACCGGTAAAATCGATTTTTGTTTTATTTGCTTTTAAAATTGATAATTTTAAAAATTGATAATAATTTATTGATTTTTTTCTTCGTTTTTTTTTAGCGTTGGTTGATCCTGGGAAGTTGGATGTGAATATTTGTCCAGTCGATGGTTACGTGCCCAGTCATAGTTTGAGCAATTCACTCGGTATTTTTTTCCTTTATATAATAACCAAATCTTTTTCAGTAATTAAGTACATTTCCACCTTCGGAAATGTTTTTATAAACAAAAATGGCGTTTGATCCGATTTCCAATTTTATATCGATCTTTGCGTTTGCGCGACCAACGTAAGAACGCGCAAGTCGTGGATCGCCATTGAAGTAGTACTAGAATCATTATCGCTTCTCGGCCTTTTGGCTAAGATCCTAGTAGAAATTCTGTTCTTATCGGTTTAACACCCGATACGGATCCATTGGATCCTGGGATGTTAATTGATTTTTGAACCGAACGAGGATTCGGGGCTAGCTCCAAACCTCGCTGAGTTGACCCGGCATTGCAGTGCAGCTGGGCTCTGCTCATTAATAAATAATAAAAAATTAGATTAAATTTTTATGGTTTTTGTAAGTTTTGTCAGATGTACGGGAAATTCGTTTGCGTCCTGCGTCAGTCAATGCGATTCAGACGGCATGCGGGATGGCGTTTTCCCGTCGTATTTTTTTGAATGAAAAGATTGAATTTTTTTAGAAATTCTTATGCAATGTTGTGATATCTAAACTATAGGTGATCCGAAGGTGGAAATTGTGGAGAAATTTTGTAATTGGAGTAAAAAGCGACAAAAAAATTGAAAATTTGATTGAAATTTGTGGAAAAATTTGGCAATTGGGAGTGGAAGTCTGGGAAAATTTCGAAATTTGAATGAAATTCGTAGAAAAATTTCGAAATTGGATTGAAAGTTGTAGAAAAATTTCGAAATTGGATTGAAATTTGTAGAAAAATTTCGAAATTGGATTGAAATTTGTAGAAAAATTTCGAAATTTGAGTAAAAATCTGGGAAAATTTCGAATTTGATTGAAAATTGTCAAAAATTTCGATATTTGATTGAAAAATGTAAAATATGAAAAAATAATGGAATATTTGTCTGGAAAATATGAAATTATGACAAAAAAATGTAACAGTTGAATGAAAATTCTGGGAAAATTTCAAAAATTGAGGCGGGAAAATTAAAATTTTTTTCTGAAAAATGTAAAATTTATTTATTTCAGCACAAGGAGTTCTCACCATAACGTTAAGCAGACTACAACAAAACAAAATACTAGGTAACACATTCATACAATTTCAAAAGTCAAATTGAAAAATTAAATAAAAATTTGCTTTTCAGCTGCTTTAAACGAAGAGGATCGTTGGTGCGTTATTCATTTGGGCGAACAGAAACAAGTAACGGGTCGTTTTTCGCCTTCGGTTCGATGGCAGGAGTGCAGAACGTTTTTAGTGGAAAATCTGGCGGAAGATAAAGTATGGTCGAAATTGTATTGAAAGTTGAATTTTTTTTAAATCTATTTTTTTTTATTTTTTTTTAGTTGAATATTAAATTGAAAACGAAGCGGTTGATTAGTACGATTACTTTGGCGCAGTTTGAAGTGCCGCTGTCGACGTATGCGTTGGAGGGGAATCGTGTGTACGTGAAGTGAAGAAAATTGGGGGAATCGACAAATTTTTGTGAAAATTGTCAAAAGTTTGTGGGAAAAATGGAAAATTTTTTGAATTTATCCCATGAAATTAAGAGAAAAACAAAAAAATTGAACGTTTTGTGAGAAAAATCATAAAATTTGTGAAAAAGGCAAATTTTTGGCAAAAAATCAAGAAATTTGTGAATTAATCCATAAATTTGTGAGAAGAATATAAAAATTTGACCTTTTGTTAGAAAAATCGTTAAATTTGTGGAAATTTTCAAAGATTTTTGAGAAAAACCAAAATTTTTTTTGAATATAATTTATAAATTTTTGAGAAAAACCAAAATTTTTTTTGAATATAATTTATAAATTTTTGAGAAAAACCAAAATAAAACTCAACATTTGTGAGAAAAATAGAAAAATTTGTTGAAAATCGTATTTTGTGATGTAATTGATAAATTGATGAAAAATACCAAAATATTTTCAGATTTTATGAGAAAATTCCAAACAAAATTTGGGATGTATCAATAAATTTATCGATTCATATTATTGATTTTTCACAATTTTGAAATCACAAAATTTTTTTTTTTTTTTTCAATTTGTTAAATTTTCCGATGAAGGAAAAATAGGAAAATTTGATAAATTTATTGGAAATTTTGTAAGGTAATCGATTAATTTATGAAAAATACCAAAATATTCTGAGATATTAGTAAAATTGTGAGAAAAATCGAAAAATTTTATAAGAATGTCGATAATTTTTCTAATTTATCGATTTTTTCCCCACAAAATTACATTTTCCGATTTTTCTCAATTTCTCAATGAGAAAAATAGGAAATGTAAAATAAAATCCTCAAATCCGAAAACTCAGAAAACGTTTTTTTTTTCTGAATTCTTTTTTTTTAAATGAAAAAAAAAATGTTGAAAATGCAAATAAAATTAATTTCTTTTTTACATTTTCCAGAGTCGAGACTGTTTTACAGAAGGGTAAATCGATGATGAGCAACCCGAGCCTTAATTTACGCATGGAATACACCCCTTTAATGCCAATCGATACCTCGAACGACGAATTAAACATCGAAACAAACGGAGAAGTTGCAGGTGTCATGTACATTTGCATTCACGGAGCCGAAGATCTCGTTGCCCCTGATAAAAGGGGATCTCCAAACCCTTATTGCATAATTCTGTGCAACAGAAAAAAAGTAAATTTTCCAAAAGAATCGAAAAATTTAAGAAAAAATCTGAAAAATCGATTAGTTTATAGAAATAGTCGATGAATTTGAGAAAAAATTGAAAAAAATCGATTTATTTGTGGAAAAAGTCGATGAATTTGAGAAAAAAATTGGAAAAAATCGATAAATTTGTGGAAAATACCAAAAAAAATATTGTTTAATTTGTGGTAGGTTGCAAAGTTTTCTATTTTTTCACAAAAATTTCGATATTTCCCATAAATTAATCGATTATTTTTCCTTTTTCTTTACTTTTACCTAAAATTTTGGAACAAAATCGAAAATTTTGCAGTGTATACCTGAAATTCATGAGAAAACGAAAATTTTCATAAATTTATGGAAAAAGTCGATAATTTATTATTTTTCTATTTATTTTATTTTTATTTTTTTTTTTTTTTTTTTTTTAAATTTAGGTGAAAACGAGTCATTATGTTATTAAATCATGTAATCCAAAATGGGAATCGTCGGTTGAATTTTTAGTCGCTGATTATTTAGAGGTGAATTGAAGTAAAATTTCATTTTTTTTAAGATACCGGTATTTCTCGTTTTTCTAACTTTTTGATTTTATTTTTGATTTTTGTAGATGGTCATCTCGTTCGCCATTTGTAATTGGGATACGAATAAAATGGTCGATTCCGACTTACTTGGCATTGCGAGTTTAGCAATGATAGCGGTAAATTTGTGTTTTTGTTACGTTTTAAGAAAAATATTAATTGAAAAATGTATGCAAAATTTTTTATTGCAATTAGAAAATTCAAAAATTTTCCAAATTGGTGAAAGTGGAAAAATTAAAATAGTTTTAAAATATTTTTCAGTTGGAAAAATTGTGAAAAAGTTGAAAGACATTCGAAAATTATGATAAAGTAGAAAAAAAATTCGAAAATTGAAGGAAAAAAATGTTCAGTAGGAAAAATTGTGAAAAACTTGAAATAAATTCGAAAAATTGTAGGAAAGAAAATTTTTCAGTTGGAAAATTTGTGGAAAAAATTGAAATTAAATTCGAAAAATTGTGGGGTAAAAAAAATTTTCAGTTGAAAAATTCGAAAAATTCAAGAAAAAAAATTTTTCACTTGAATAATTTGTGGAAAAAATTTTTCAGTTTAACAATTTGTGAAAAAAAATTGAAAAAAAATTCAAAATTGAACCAAATTCGAGAAATTTTTATTGAAATTTTTATTTCTTGTATTTATTTATTTAATTTTTTTTAGGGTGAACCAGTCGTATTACGGCGACAAATTCCATTAACATTCAATGTTCCAACGAACGTTCCAGACAGCAAACAATTCGGCAGCATCATCGTCTCAGCCGTTTTCCGACCCGTAGCATCCGTCACCGAATCCAGTATTTATTTACAAAAAAATAATTATTTATTCATTTCAACCCTTTATTTCCAGATGACTCCCAACTCGAATCTCCCATATGGAGCGGAGGCGACGACGAGGAAAATATGAATTTTAAATCCAAGAAATCGAGCGCGACGTTCATGCAATCGGCGGTAAAAGAAAATTTAAAAAATTTAAAAAGTGAAATTTAAAAAAAAAAAAAAAATTTTTTTCTAGAAAATGTTTTTGAGTAACAGTAAGGAGCAGGACGGGATAAATAATTTGGATTTTGGAGATATTTTGTCGAGTGGATCGGGTTTGATGGAATTGACGGTGATCGGTGCTCGTGATTTGGTTGCAAAGGATTTGAATGGTGATTTTTGTTGTTTTTCGATGATTTTAAGAATAAAACGGTCGCTTTTTTTATCATTTTCTTCGTTTTTTTAGCGTTTTTCGGTGATTTTAGCCGTAAAACGAATGTTTATTTATCTTTTTTCACCGATTTTAGCAGCAAAACGATCGTTTTTCTTCAAATTTCATCATTTCCTCCTATTTTCCATACTTATTAACAATTATATTTCAACAGGATTCAGCGACCCATTTTGCGAAGTAAAAATCAACAACGACGTCGTTTTCAAAACAAGCGTCATAAAGAAAACACTAAATCCAAAATGGGAAGAAATGGCCACTTTGCAACTCCCAAAATCAAGCGACACATTGGCAGTGGTATTAAGTTGAACCACAAAACTCAAAAATTTAAGTAAAATTTTTTTAAAAACCCTTTTAGACCGTCTGGGATCGCGATCCGCTCGGAATGCGAGACTTTCTCGGCAGTGTGACGCTAAAATTAGAAGGAATTCGCGAAATTTCATCAAAAGTATTAGAAAATTAACAAAATTTAGTAAATATTAATTTCATTTTTTTTTTTTAGAATAATGCGGATTGGTTTGTGTTAAACGACACGAAAACGGGAGAAATCGAACTCAAGATCAAAGTAATTTCCGAGGACTTTGAGGTGAGCAGAGAGCGGGTTTTGCGCTCTACTTCCTTCGACGAAACGTTGATTTGATTTTTTAATTTATTTTAATTTATTTTAATTTATTTCACCCACAAAAAGTACAAATTTGTTGTCGTTTTCAAATTTTATCGAATTTTATTTAATTTTTTTGTAATTTTTTGTTGTCATTGTTTTTGTTGTGGCATTTTTAGTTGAAGGAGAGTGAGAAAGGCACTTCTGTTGATTGTGACGAGGTAATTTGCACGTTTTTACTCGAAAAAACGAAATTCAGTAACAAAAACTAGCAAATGTTTTATTTATTTCATTTTTTTGTATTCATTAACATACTAAATAAATATTTTTTCTATTAACTTACCTTATTTTATTATTTTTTTGGTTTGTGCGGCCTAATCGAGTTAATTTTCCTCATAATTTCACAAAAAAACCGTAAAAACGAAGAAATAACCGAGAAAAATAGGCCTAACGCGTGATATCACGTGATTGGTTTAAATTTTCTCGTTCGTTCTCGATTTTTCACGTTTTTATCATCAACAGATGTTAAAATGGCCGACCACGCCGCCCGCTTCGATCAATTGGACGGAAACGACTTTTCAAGCGAAGCCGCCGTTGCCGACGACGAGGAAACTTCCGCTCGCGGTTCCGTCTCCGATTCCGCCGAGGAAACCGTCGAGTGTTTCTCTGAGCGTCAGCGGAGCTGGGGACAACGGGTCGACGTCGTCGCAGTCGGATTTGCCGAGAGTCGAAGTTGTTTGGAGGATTATTTTTGAATTTTTGAATTTTTTGTGATTTTTTTATATTTTTTTTAGGTCGAGGATTTTGCGGATGATAATACGATGTCGTCTTCGTCGAGCGTGGCTTCGAGACTCCCGACGAGAGTTGATGTTGGGGATAAAGGGGGGAGTAAGAATCAGTTGAGTCCAGGGGATGCGAATTGTATGAAGAATTCCAAGAATGTGAGGTCGACGCCGGAGTATTCGAGTATTCGGGCTATGAAGCAGAAAGTAATTGAGTTTGGAGTGGGGTCCGTGATGATTTTTTTTGAGTTTTGGGGGTTTTTTTTGGTCGAAAAAGATCGAAAATCATAGTTTTTAGTAGTAAAATGATGGTGTTTCTTGGTTTTCAGTTGTAAAACTGATTTTTCTTGGTTTTTCTTGGCTTGAGAAGTTCTTTATTTTCAGTAGCAATGTATAGTTTTTCGTTGTAAAACTGGTTTTTCCTGATTTTCAGTGGTAAAAATTGGGTTTTTCTTGGTTTTCAGGAGTAAAAATACATTTTTTCTTGGTAAAACTATTATTTATCTTGGTTTTACGTTGTAAAACTGGTTTTTCTTGACTTTCAGTGGTAAAACTACGGAATTTTATGGTTTGCTGATTTAAAACTTGTTTTTTGTTTGTATTACTGCAAAAACTAAGAGTTTTACTACTGAAAACCAACAAAAACCATATTTTCCTAATAAAAACGAGTACAAACTTAGTAAAAACTAATTTTACTACTGAAAACTAAGAAAAAATCGCAGTTTCACTAATAAAAGATAATAAACATCAAAATTTTACCACTGAAAACTAAGAAAAACGTTAGTTTTCCTAATAAAAACTTATAAAAATGAATGTTTTAGTACTGAAAATCAACAAAAACCATAGTTTTATTACCAAAAACCAACAAATTCGAGCTTTTTACCGTACAAAACAATGAAAACTTTCATCAAATTCCTTTCCTTACAACTATAAAACGATTTTTCAAACTTCCAACTCAAAACAAAACGATCACGGTTTTCACTCCCTAATATCCACAAAAACCTAAAAACCAACACTAAATTTTTTTTTTTTTTTAAATTTAAAAATTTAGATGAAACTCGGATTTGCACATCCGTTGAGAAGATTCCGTTCAGAAGCGAGTGTCCACGAACCAAAGGCAAAATCAATCCGCGACCGGGTCACCGTAGAAACACGTGACTCTTCAGTACCCTGCACAGACTTCGACACGTAAAACAAATTTGAAGCAAAAAATTGGAAAAAAAACTTAAAAAACCAAATTTTTCCATTCCAGCCTCGTACAAGCCACTTCTCATCCCGACATCTCAAAACTCGTCGGTTCACCCGACGGTACAACAAAAAAAATTGAAAAAATTAATAAAATTAAACAAAAATTAACAATTTTTAGACAAAAAAGACGCAATATCGCCAAATAAGGAAACAAAAACGCGTTTTTTTAACCTCCAAGGCCGGGTCGTGCAAGGATTAGGATTCCAAGCATCGCAACATCTCATTTATTGCCGAATTCGATTACACAGGTTGAAAATTTTCAATTTTTAAAAAAAAAATAATTAATTTTTCATTTTCTTTTAGAAATTTCGAGAAAACCTCGCGATCGCTGAGTGGGAAAACGATTTGTAAATCGGCTCTCATTCCATCGTCACTAAATCCACGATTCGATACTGATTTCCAAGTAAATTTTATTGATTTTAAAATTTTAAAAAAAATTATTTTATTAAATTTTTGTTTATTTAATAGCTCGACTCGTCATCCGGGATTTTAAAGACAGCAGTGCTCGTTTTCGACATCAGAACCGAGAAAAAAGAAACAATTGCGACCAAAACCGTCGTTTTAAATCAAGTTTTTGCAGGTTTTTTTAATTTTTTAACAAAAAACAAATTTTTTAAATAAATTTTTATTAATTTTGTTAATTTTTTTACCAAGATGAACTCGCACAAACTCAAGAAATGACCGATTGGTTCGTTTTATCGAACGGCGCAAAACTGGAACTTCAACTCTCGCACGGAAAACCAATCGAGAAAAAACAATCTTCCAGTCGACTTTTTCGTTCGTGGTCCGTGCATCGTATTGGAAAAATATAGAATCTCGGTGTAACAGAAAATTATTTTTGATATTTTTTGTCAAAATATTTACAAAATGGCAAAAATAAACTTAAATTTGTGAATTTTTTTTTGTCTCAGAAAATGTAATAAAATTTTTGTAATTTTTTTTAATTCGTAACAAGTTTCATGTGTCTACATTCAAATTTATCAATTCTTAACTAAGAAATCGACTAATTTAGCATTTCGCTACATTTTTTCCGTATTTACATTTACGTAACGACATTTTATTTAGTCGCGGTGTCGGTAGTTCTTCAAATTGGCCAAAATCCATAAGGGAGTCATGACGATTGCACTGACTATCACCGCACCGTGGGCTAATTTTTCCTGAGAGAAAAGAAGAGAAATTAGTTTTAGTGTTAAATGGAATTTCGTAAATACTTACAACCAACGAAATTCGCACTTTCGGAGGTCCGGACACAACGTAAGTTCGTCGAGGAATTAAAGATTGGGTCATCACGTAGTTAGTTTTGCTCGCAACTGCTCGTAAAGCCGACATTTTCACGAATTTATCGAAATAAACAACGGCAAAGCTCGTCCGTTCGACTCAAAATGGCGACTAGAGATGATCTGAGCCGAGCGCTGCGCCGCAGAAAATGTTTTAATAAAACGAAACATTGTAAATCGAATTTTAGTAAAAATAAAATTTAGTTTTATTCCACAACTTATTAATACACGTTTAATCATAAAATCAACCTTTGTTTTAACTCCCGACTTCTCCTCATTACGTTGCCACGTGACATGAAATTGATTCCAATATGGCGTTATAAACCCTCGGAAACTGTTTCGCTTGTTTCGCGTCGATTTCGTTGTATAGAACAGCGACTTGACCGCAATTTTTCGACGAAATGTAAGTAAAACCCTCGCTTTCTCCATCCAAACACCCCAACACTCATCTCCAAAAAAAAATGAACGCAAAACAAAAGGTTTTTGTTGCCTTGCTCCCCCTGCGAGCAAATTTGACGAACACTTGACAAGATTCCTCCTTTTCCTCGATATTAATAATTCCGTGGTAGTCAAAATTAGATTTAACCGATCACCCGCGACCGGGCGACGTTCGGATCGGATTAATAGACGAGTTCAATGACACCGAAATGAAATGTCCCGAGTTTTTCATTTATTTTATTTTCCTCATTTCCGACTCAATTTGTTTACAAATTCGCCTTTTTTCTTTTATTAGTCGCTCCGCACGAGTTTATTTACGAGTTTTTCTGTAGCGAAAGAGAAATTTGGTTAATGCTGGGTAAACAAAGCGAGACCGTATTAATCCCTCCCCGAACTTAATTTAGCAGAAACGAAATTAACTTTGTAAATTTTTAATTCGCCGTTTTTTCCTTCTCTGCTCTCGTGGAATGTCATTTGGTTATGTAATGATGTCGTTATGTAATCTGGAAATGAAATAAAAAAAAGAGTTTAAGGTTAAATTTGACTAAAAATAGAGAATTGGGGAAATGAAGGGAAGAAAGGGTTGAATAATTGATGGGTTTCGGTGGTAAATGTGATTTTTTGGGTTTTAGTGAAGGTAAAGGGGTTAGTGAGACAAGGTGTGAAATTTTTAAGATTTTTGTCCGTGGATTTTGGTTTAATATTTAAATATTTTAAAGTTTTTCATTTGATTTTTGTGTTTTTTGTGGTTTGTAATTGAAATTTTAATTTTTTTTTGACATTTTTTGGTTGAAGTTTTTCATTTATGTATAAATTTTGGTTGAATTTAAGCAAAAAAATCGTATATTGTGAATAATCTACAATTTTTTGCATTTATTAATTGAAATTTTCACATTTTTTTGCATTTTTCGGTTGAGATTTGGTTAAATTTAAGCAAAAATTATGTGAACTGTCATTTTTTGATACTTTTTAGTAAAAAAAATCACAAATTTTGCATTTTTTTTGCATTTTTCAATGTAAATTTGTACAGTTTTCCATTATTTAATTGCAATTTTAACTTGCATTACTCAATTCAAATTTTTCCATTTCTGCTTAAATTTTTATTAAATTCAAGCAAAAATTACGTAAAAAATTATTTTTTGACACTTTTACTACCAAAATCTCAAAAACTACACAAATTTTTGCTTTTTTCAACTAAAACTTTTAAACATTTCCACAAAATTCATTAAAATCCAACAAAACAAAATCACACAAAATAAATCACTTTTCCCCACTTTTCACTCAACGAAAAATGTCATTAAAAGTGAACAAACACTCGGTGATTTATTCCCGTGTGAAGTGTTGTTCTTTTTTCCTTAACGCCGCTTTGGGTCCAAGTTACTTCATCGGTGGTTGATGTTGAAGTGTCCCGATGTCGATTCAAGAGGAAGTCGGCAATAAATGCTCGATGAGGCGTGTTTAGTCTTTGCTAAATGGACCTCATCCTGCTCTGGCGCGAAACAAAAACCACTCGACCGGAATAAACAGATTTGGCCGAATCCGGCGCCATTTCGGCTCCATTTCACACATTTCCTCCCCCGGAGAAACTATTTTACATTTAGTCGACACAAAAACTCAACTTCTCACTCCTTAAAAAGGAAAAAAACGATAAATTCACGAGTTAGGCTTAAAATTTCAAAATTTTAACCATTTTTCCTCAACTTTCGGTCCGAAACGTCTTTTTAAAAGTTTTTTTCTTCAATTTTTGACATTTCTCCTTAAAATCGATGTTGATTAATGTGAAATGACCCATTTAATATTGTTTTTCGAGAAAAAATACAATAAATTCACGAGTTAGGCTTAAAATTTCAAAATTTTTACCGTTTTTCCTCAACTTCCGGTCCAAAATTTCAAAAAAAAAGAAATTCCATTTTTATTTTTTGAGTTTTTTCTTTAAAATCACTGCCGATTGATGTGAAATGACCTAATTAAAAGTATTTTTGAAGAAAAAAGCAAATAAATTCACGATTTAGGCTTAAAATTTCAAAACTTTTTACCGTTTTGATCAACTTCCGGTTCGAGTTTTTTGTAAAAAATTAAAAATATTTAATATTTATGTTGGAAGTAGCAAGGAATTGATGTAGAACAAAATAATTAATGGTGTTTTTGAAGTTGTTTTCATCGTTTTGTAGTCGAGGTCAATTATTCGTGCACGCAGTGTCTTAAATCGCTTCTAATGGATTAAGCGAAATGGGAAAACGAGAAACGTTTTGGCGGAGTTCCAGACGTGTACACCTCGTTCATCCTACTTTCACAGGTGTTTGAAAACACGTATTTTTCTTTTTTTTATCCCTTCGTTTGCATGAATTCACAATTTGACGCCGATCGATCCGTTTACGATCCTTTTCGCGCTTTTTTTCGCGCCGTTTCCGGCCGCTCCTCCCTCACCTTTTCGATGATCCCGCTCGGCCGTTAGCGCGGGGCGGTGCATCGCATAGCAAACGTAGCAAAATCCTCGCGTTTTGACCAATTTTTTTTGAAAAATATTAGAAAAAATGAACGTTTTGTGTGAATTGTTGTTAAAAATGATGTCGGAGCGTGGATTGATCGGACTCTCGAGTGGGGAAATTGGATTTACGACTTTGGACAAGTGTGTTTGAGGGAGATAAAAAGGTAAAAACAAGGAACGGCCATGAAAAAAAAAGAAAAACGAGCTCGTAAACTCGAAAGGTAATTTACTAAATTGCTTTTCTTTGTTTAGAATTTTGTTTTTTGTTTTTTTCGATGATTAAGTGAATGAAAACGCGATAAATCGTGACGTCATTTTTTTTAATGGGCGCCGCCATTTGTAATTTAATTTATTTCGGATTTTTAATTTTTTTTCTCATTTATTCGAAGGATAAAAAGGATTAAATGTGATCGGTCGTGTTTTTCGAAGGAAAAAGTCGAGGTTTATAAAAGAAAAAGGGGAAACGTGATTCGGTTTGTTCAAACGGAATGAGATGAGAGAAAAAACGGAACGGAGAGAAAAAATGGATGGAAATGCAATTAACGAACGGAATTTTGTCTTTTTTCCTTTTTGTTTGATGATTTGTCGATGGTTTGTGTTTTTATTGGGGTTGGCGAACGGCACGTGACCTTGGATCGGTGACATGTTGCCATGGGAACGGAGAAGTGACAGTTGACGAGAAATCGAGAGAAATGAAGGAATTAGCGAAGGGTTTTTATGGGTAACGTAAAGTTGATGGGTGGTAATAAGTTATTAGGGGAGGGGGTTAAAGAAATTAACGTTAAATTTACGTTTTTTAAGTAAGATAATTAAAAATTTACGTTTATTGATGCGAGTTTAATGAAAAAGTAATGTTTATTGATGTAAATTAATGGAAATTTAATGTGTTTTACATTAATTAACGTAAAGTGAACTTTTAATCGATTAATGTTTAAACTGAATGCATAATTACGTTAATTTATGACGAAAAGTTATTTCATTATGTTTGGTTAATTATTTATGTTTTTGGTTAATTTTTATAATTATTGAGAAATAACCTAAATTAACGTTAATTTTACGTTTCGCGTTGAAAATAAATTTGGTTTTGCGTATGGAAATTTTAATTAACGTAAGTTAACACCAAATCAACGTAAAATAAGTGTTAATTTTACGTTTAACTTGTGAAAATGTAGTTTGTTTTACATGAATTAACGTAAAATTATCGTTTTTTCTCAAATTTACGTTAATTGTATGGAAAAACATTATCTCACTTTTAACTTACGAAAATAATGTTTATTTTGAAAATGTTTAATTTTGCGTAAATTAACGTTTTCTCCGTAAAGTTAGATCAATTTTCTCATTAATTTATTTACAGATGATGTAATGGTAATGCAGCCTTCTTCAGCCGACGTGCCAGGGACGTGATGGGGACCAACACGTCCTCGCTGTCGACCGGCGCCGACCAACACCGCGCCCACTGGCTCAACACCCAACTCAACCCTTCCGTCACCAACAGACACAACTACCGCCTCGCCGTCTCCGCCACCACCGACCACCTGTCCGTCCTCGCCAAGGACAAGAAGCGCCGCATGGCCGGCTTCGCGACCCTCCGCAAGAAACTGGCGATGCGCAGGCGCAGAACGAGCAAGTCGCTCGACCACGTGCGCACCGTGCGCGAGTTCGTCGCCGAGTGGACGCCCCGCGAGCTCCACGCGCTCGTAGAAGAGTACGAGGCCGAGGGGGCCCTCAGGGAACTCGTCATCCAAGCCGAGGGGGCCCGGCCGCCGGCCCCGGGGTTCCAGCAGGACCTGAACGACCTGTACGACGCGAAATACTGCACGGACGTCGACCTGGTGTACCGGGGGACGGTCTTCTCGGCCCACAGAGCGATCCTCTCGGTCCGTTGCCCCTTCTTCAGGGACCTGCTGGCCCGGGCACCCGGCCCCGGGGCCCGCGTGAGCGTGGAAGTGGCGCGAAACGCCAAATCGCTCGACTGCGCCACATTTTCGGCGCTTTTGAGATTCCTCTACACCGGTCACGTGACTCCGGCAACCAGATTACGTCACCTGGACGTGCTCATGACTCTGGGAGACGAGTTCGGGACCCCGAACGCGCTGGAACACGACATAAGGCATCTTTTGGACACCGGAGAGTACGCGGACGCGGTGCTGGTGTTCACGTCGGACGCGAATTCGTCGTCGATGACCCCCTCGGAGGGCGTGGCCGGAGGGGAGTACGGGTTCTCGACGGCCCCGAGGTTGGAACTGCCGTGTCACAAGGCGATTTTGTCGGCGCGGTCGCCTTTCTTCAGGAATTTGATCCAGAGGAGAGCGAGGTCGGGCGAAGAGAGCGAACGGGCGTTGAGGAGTCCGACGAGGATCGTTTTGGACGAGACGGTCATCCCGAAGAGATACGCGAGGGTGTTGTTGCACGCGATTTATCTGGATTCCGTCGAGTTGAACGGGATCGTGAGGGGGAGTCCGAGCAGCTCGAGTTTGAGCGAGGTGCAGGCGATGGTGGCTGGGAGGAGCAGTCATCCGTCGGTGACGGAAGAGGCGATGGAGATTTATCAGATCGGCAGGTTTTTGGAGCTGGACGTACTTGCTCAAGGTTTAAAGA
>JAQIXT010000846.1:0-23274 GCA_034700445.1 Stenotaenia linearis | reverse complement strand
TCTGGTTTTCTCGATCAAGTAAATAGAAATTATGCGATTCGAGCTCGCATATATCAAGTTTGATTAACATTTTTTTAAAATTGAATTTAAAATTATAAATTTATGATCTAAGTTGATTTTGTGTAGTGGGTGAAGTAACAAGATTTTTGAAATTTTGAAATTTCTCGATTTTTATCACACATTTTTTTAAAATTTATATTTTATAATTGAACGGGGTTGGAAAAAATATAGATTTTGTAAGGAAAATCGGGTTTCTTAATTTAAGAAGAGGGGTGGATTGCAAGGGGACTTTCACTTACGCCTCAGATTGGTGGAATAGCAAAGCTGACAGCCAATGGGCTGTGCGCGCTATCGAAACATGAAAGAGACAGCAGATCTACTTGTGAATACAGTGGCGGTCAAAATCTTCTCCTCATCTATCAGGTAAAATGTGACGATTCGTATTAAACGTCGATGCATTTTGGGTTAATGTTTCGAATGAATGGGCTTTGATCTAATGGGATAATAATGCGTTTATAGTATGCATGGCGTTTGTGGATGATTTGCTCACGATGTGCATGTGCTGTGAGGGATTGCTATCCATTTCTTTGTATGTGATTTTTTAAAAAATGATTCTTTTTATTTTTTTCAATTTTGTGTTCTAAAAAAAATCAAAAAAAATTTTATTCTTCAATTTTTTAGAGGAAAATTGATTAAGTTTTAATTTGGTTATGAAATAAACTAGGTGATTTATAAATGTGGTTAAAATGAAATGTTTTCCTCTATTTCTTATTCGTATCACTAATAAAATTTAAAAATTTCGTTGATTGAAAATTGAACCGAATTTTCCATTGCGTAATTCACGAATACAATTTTTTTTTGTTATAAAAAAGCATGCTCTGCACAATTTATATTGTATAATTTTTTATGAAAAAAATTGAAGTAGTTACCAAAACGGGTTGAACCTTATATAACCGTTAACAATTCCCTCAATCTACTAAACTAGTTTTTTGAAAATTTATACCTTTTGTTATTAAGAAAAGATAAAATTCTGACAAGAAGAAGTGCATTTTTATTTTTTAAAATTCTCTCGATTTCTCTAACTTTATTTCAATTGAAAAGAGTAAATGAAAAAAAATGTCTGTCTCGATTAAATGCCTTCAAATCCATTCACGTAGAAAGATGTCCAGACTGGGTCTGCCAGTCTCGTGTAACGTTACGGCGACGACCACAATGACCTCTCTGTAGGTGCTATATGGAAGGCAGACAGCACAAAGGGGTTGTGTCCAGTGGGAAATTGTATTTGTGTCTGTATTACAGTCCATTAAATTCAGTGTGGCAGCAATGAAAATTCAAAGTGAAACAGCGGCAACAAGAGAGCCGTGACGTCTTAAACTCAACTCTGCAAGTGGGATATGGTTAATGAGTTGAGGCGGATTAACGCCCAAACATTAAGGCAAGAAAGGGAGTAAAATAAGTGTTAATTATTAGTCCAATTTCTCCAAATTTGCTAGAGTTTATTCCCGTGTTCTCCGCATGTGGTTCTTGAGCCGAGATTAAGTTTGGTGCTTGTCCCTGGTCATCATTTTGCCACTTTTCTGGTCCCTTGACCTTTTCCCCCTTGTCCAGCTGGAGACTGGCCTAATCCCATCAGTCCCCGGTGCTTCCCAGGCTTCTCGGTGTTGAAGGCGGGTATCGTGGCCAGCATACCAAGTCCACTTTACTTGTACCCAATATATTGCTGGTCAATGGCGAGGCAAGTTTTTCCCCCCACGCGTTAAAATCCCTGTCCACATGCTTAGCGTGGCCTGGACGAGGTAGGAGTTGAAACCGGGAAAATCAAGCTCTGCTGGAACCACAAAAGATGGCCTATCAAGAGCCTCATTTGCATCACAAGTGATGTCAGGAAGAAGGCCCTGGCTGCATCTCAAGCCAGCACACGTTCTCGAAGGTTAACAGTGAGAAAAGGATGAAAGCCAGCTCTTGCCATCATTGCTCAGTCATCATATGAGTTATG
This sequence comes from Stenotaenia linearis, assembly GCA_034700445.1. Lineage (NCBI taxonomy): Eukaryota > Metazoa > Arthropoda > Chilopoda > Geophilomorpha > Geophilidae > Stenotaenia > Stenotaenia linearis. The sequence continues at coordinate 21,278 of JAQIXT010000846.1, read as the reverse complement.
AGACCCAATGGTATTTGTGTGGTCAAAGCCCAGGAAACGTTCCCATAGCCCATTAAGTAAGAACGCTATTCCTGGAATTGTATTCAAGGAGAGGAGAGGGGAAGACATAACATTTAAATTGCACACCTCAAACCTCGCTCTTATTTCATTCTTCATTTACTTTTTCAAAAATTTATTTCTTTAAATAAATTCGCAAACCTTTACATTTTAAACTTTAATTTTTATTACATTTTCAAATATTTGCATTTGTCAATTACAAAAAAATTGTAATACAAATTCAAACGTCGCAGTTACGTAACTCCGTCACATACATTTTTTTAACTTTTATAATTTCTTAACCAATAAATTTAGCTAGATAACAATTTTCGACCGATACAGTTATCAATCCCAAAATACCCCCCAATCAATCGCCTTCTAAAATCTAAATTACCAATCTGAACTATATAAATTTATTAAATAGAAATTTAATTTATTTTTAATTTTTTTTTTTTTTTTTTTGTAAATTTTTTCATTCCGTCAGAATTGGCAAGTGGCCTTCAGTCCCAACACTGACTGAGCTTCACTTCGTGATTGGTCAATCGCAACCAATGGGCGTTGTCTCGTTGTACTTTCCCCGAATGTATTTTCATTTGACGCTAGAAGCCAAGTGTTGCCGACATGACACGTGTATAAAAAACTGCTGCCTGGTTAGTAAACGTTAATTGCCAAGGTTTATACTGGCCGGACGCGTTTTGTACGTGTGACGGCGTCATGTAACGAGAATCTGGTTGTTGCTAGAGGAGCCAGTTTTTATTCTACTCGCTGCCGCCTGTTCGTGAGGCAAGTGGATCCGCCGTCTGCGCATCTTAGTGGTGTAGAGTAAGGTGCAAGATGAGCTAGGGTTTCACTCCTGACATGGTCGAGTGGGGTTTTTTTTCTTTAAGTCGTCGGGCGCGTGTGTGTTTTTGTGCTTCAACTTTGCTCGTAATACGATGCTTCACTGCCTGGCTCTGTTATGTGTGTTACTCTGGGCCGTTTTTCGTTTCCTATATGCCAACGGATTTGAATTTATATGCATGACATCGCGTGCATCAAGTTAACATTTGAAGTGGCATACTGATGAGATATTAAGGGTAAAAGACGTTTGACTCAACCGACGGGGAATTCGTACTGATGGGTTGGGAACTCGATAAATATTTGCCAGGCCAGTTTTGTAAAGAGTAAAATGGAAAAAAAATGAGGTTATTTGTGGGTGACATTTTCCTCTTGAAAAAATGTGTGGAAGTCGAAATGGGGATTTTGATGGAGTTTAATTTTGGAAAATTCGGGAAATGTGGATTGTAGTGATTATGTATTTTGGAGACATGTTTTTTGCTTTTTAAAAAAATACGTAGCCCCAAAGGGCTCGGACTGGGCCAGTCCAAAAGGGCAAACAGGGGCTAGGAAGGTAACCCTTTGTGCTCTGGAAGTTTACTTACTATGGCTTTTGTTAATTTTTTATCCTATGTATCAATACAATTTGCAGACTGTGAACTAAACTAATTTAAACAAAAATAATGCCTTTCAGAAAAATATTTAATTTGGGTCTTTTATTAATAAAGTGGAGAAAAATCAGATTGAAAATTAAGAAATGATACATTTTTAGATGTTAATCGTGATAAAAGTGTGGATGGATTTATGCAATTAATCGTAATTGTTTTTATTTATTTTTCTTTTCTCTTTACGATTTTAAAATTCACAGGTTGAGGTAGTTCCGTGCGACTCGACCGGCAAAGAATATACGGAGCAAGATGACAAGTTCATCGATGATCCGAGCGAGCTGGAAGGCAAGAATGTCTACTTCATCGTCAAGTTGATCAGTGCTCGTGGCCTTCCTAACCGATTTAGTGTGAGTTAATTTCTTTCCTCAGTACTAATAAATTTTACCGATCAATAAAAGACAAAACGTAATAAAAGTTTTTATAAGATATTCTAATTTCAGGATATTTATTGCCGGTACAACATATTAGACATTGAAGACGAGGACGTAAGAACTGACGTTGTGCTCGACTCAACGCCAAATCCGAACTTCAAACACAGCAAAATGTTTTCATTCGAACCTGCTACAAAAGAGGTGGTGCAAAATTTTATTATATTTTTCCTTTTAAAAATTTTTACACAAAAAAATATTTACAACCGTCAGTGTTGCATTTCGTTTGACATTAATGGTGCAGGTGGTTAAGATAACAAAAGAAAAATATAAAAACGTTAATGGCCGAACCAAAAAAAGGTATGGGTTTAGATAAATGACGTTGATGCGAGGGTTAGAGGGGGTAAATCTTTGTTACATAAGGGGATTCCCTGGGAGTTAAAGAACAGGGTTTTGTTGAATGACACGGCACACTCCTGGGTGGGGGTACAGGTTAAGGAAGGGGAAAATAGTGTAAGAAAAAGAGGGGAAGAAAATAACGCCACTTTTAATAGGGGATATTAGAGATGGCTTTCATAGAAAACTGCCAAGCACGCGCTTGAAACGAGAGTGTAAAAAATGGCGTGCAGTGAGGAGTGTGGGCAGAGCGGTTCGGAATTTAATATGGCAGTTACAAAAATAAAAATTTTGGTTAGTAAATTTGGATTTATTTCGGGTGAAGGTGATTCAACAGTTCCACGATGGCTGGTTTATAGTGCAAGTTTGGGGAAAGCAACAAAATCGCAAGTCAGCCGCCTTATTTGCCAAAGGAAAAACCACGAAACAAATGCTCACCGTCGACCAGGATATCATTTCACGAAGTGCACTCGGTGGAGCGAACAGAAGAATAAGTGTGAGTAAAATTCCTTTTATAATTTTATTTCGTGCGTGATTTTTAGAAATTATAAAAATTAAATTATATTTAGGGTTAATTATTTTTATTTTGAAAATAGCTTGCTGATCCCGATAAACAAAGCGTCGTAGTTGAATTACTCTTGATGAAGAAACAACAAGTCCGATTACAACAGCGAGTGGTGAGTTAGATTTAATTTTAAATTTAATTCAATTTGAAAATATAAAATATTTTATTTTAATAATAACGGAATTTTATTGTTATTTTTTAAATCCTAGGAAGCGATACGTCGATTCATTGATGTAGCAGAAATGATGAATCGAAGAAGAGTTCCTACAGCCATGTTAAAAGATGTATTTAATGCTTCCAGCGCCGAAAGTGCAAACCGAGTGATGGCCATGTTAGAAGGTAAATAAACCTGGTATGTATTTGATTTGCTCTCAATACACTTAAAGTTGCCACTAGGATTTAAAATTCTGCACAAACATTGAGTGCTCTCAAAGCTTTGAAATTTAAGTTTAACGTCGAGAGCTGATGAATGTTTTCTTTTATTTTTCTAACATGTTGTGTACAGATTTGTCTGACGACGAAAGTGATGAGGATGATGAGTGGACTTTCGATAAAAGACAAAACAAAGCCACTTCCTCCATGTGTCTACTTGTCTAACGAACCGTGTTCCTCGTTTTATAACAAAAACTGTGCAGAATCGAATGCCTGAGTAATTCGAGTGGCTCATATTTGATGGTTTATTTTCCGACACTGAGCGTTTCAAGTGAAATGAATTGACAGATTCATTCATTTTATCGATATACCGAATGTTTGTTATTCATTTTTTAAGCGAATATAGTAATAATGTAGAATTTATTGTGAGCTATTTATGATCAACGACGTTGTTCGCTTGCGTAACTCGGTTACTTAATGCGAAAGCGTAACTTTTCTTAAGGTAATGAGCTAAAATATCATTAACGTTACTTGTATATTTTTATGCGAAATTTTACGGTTTTGTATTTAAGTAATTTTGTTACTTAAAAGACTAAATGTGGTTTGTGATGATGTAGTAGAGATAATTTAACGTAAAATTAACAAACACTATCATGTGTGAATCAAAGTATTTTATATTCGTTTATAATTTTTAGTAATACACGTAGATACTATGCGGTTTGCGGTTTTTTTTTTCCAAAAGAAATTAAAATTTTTAAGTCAAATCCGTTGTTTTCAAAATTAAAAATCGTAAAAACGCACTGTATCACACGGTACATTTGATTTCGAAATGAAATTAATTTTAGTTAAAAAGGAAAGAAAAACGAAGGAAATTAAAATGAGAGAGAGAGAATTGGAGGAAAGGGAAAATGAAACAAAGGCACGGCCGATTTGGAGAACAGTTTAAAAACATCAGTGCATAGTTTTATATTGGATCATTAGAATAATGATTTTATTGTAATTTCAAATTAGTTTAATGACTTTGACTGCGATTTGTTGCTTATTACCGGTCTTCGCATAGTATTATAATGGTAAAGGAGAGGCAGATTTGGAGTCACGTTCCTGTGAAGGGATTATTTTAAAAAGAATCATGTACATAGTCATAGTTACATTATTAATTTGTAGTATTTTTGAGTATAACTTTGACTTTCTCTTCTCAATGTGTAACACTTAAAACAGAGCTTATTAGTTTATTTGTAGTAAATTTGTGGGTTACCTGTGTGAAAGTGGATGTGTTTAAATTCAAACATTTGTATCTTGCTATCTAATTCGGTGAATAATCTAAGACGAAATTCTTTGCACGCTTGGGATGCAACTTAAATTAAAGCAATGAAGATTTCGTATAATTTCAGTTGTTTGTGACCAAATTTCAGTTTATATTTTTTAGCATTTTAAAAATAAGTACAACTGTGAAGGAAATGTGTTGTCTCGGTAGTAACGTTATTGTCGCGTATGAAAAAAATCACAATTGTGTCTGACGTAGTCTTTGAAATGAATTAACGTGACGTGAAAATGCAGGCATTTCATTGTCGAGCTAGACCTATAAGGCTTACTAGAACGCTATAGGAAAACAATAAGATAATTTAATTTAAAATAAAATGATCAATTGTAGACTCATTCTAGATTTGATGCTCCAGTTTAGAGTTCGTTAGCAATTCAGTAATTTAGTTCGCTTAGAAATCTTAATTTTTTTTAAAAATTAGTGGATGCTTGGTATGGTTCCGACGCTTTGCATGGCGAATGGCTAAACACAAATTACTATTTTGCATTTAGCCGTTGCAGCTGTAAAAGAAAATTAGAAAAAAAATTAAAAATTGAAAGTAAACAAAAAGTCGATTTCCTGTGATGAATAAAAATGTATTTTGAGAAAATGGAAACCGAAAAACAGCTCATGTTTATCGGTTTTATTCATCAATTGAAATTGACTTGTTTTGCACTCTAAAATTTCTTTTTTCAGCGTTAATTTCATTAAATATGCTAGTTTCATTCTTTTTTTTAAAATTGTGTCTATTAAAATTAGAATAATCGAAAGTAATTTGACCCGATTAACTGTTTCCTGTTAATGGGCTTAAAATTATAACTACGTGATATCAATGTGAAATTTGCAACGCTGGCATTAATTTGAATGTAATTCTAAATAAACGAGCTTAATACCTTTATAGTACATTATAGTATCGTAGAATAATAAATGGGAAACGGGAAATAGATGACGCGAGATATCGCATCGAAGAACCTTTGCGAGGTTCATACTAAATAGTAGTAAAGGTAAACCAAGGGTCAAATTGTACGTTTTAAATTCTGTTTATAGCTGAAAGGTTTAAAAGAAAAAATCAATTTGACCTTTACATTCGGATTTGTGTAGTGAATGGATGAGTTTCTTTGAAAGTAATGCGTAAAATAAATTATCTTTACTATCGAGGTTTCTAATATTTTGAAATGCGGATTTTAAAGTAAAATTTAATTAGAAATTTAATGTAACTAATTTGAAATTACGCACAAGCAATCATTAGTTGGATAATTTCGATGCGAAATCTGTAAACAAGAAATATTGGAAAAAATTAGAAATTTATGGAAAATAAAGTTAATAAATAGAAAGTTTATTTTCTATTTATTATAAATTGTAAATCTTGAATAAACCAAGCAATAATGGTGTTTATCAAAATTGTAAAGTGGCACTTTCATAAATGATATATGTGAATTAAATTAGTTTAATTTAATAGTTTATTCAAGGTTTTCAATCTATAAATCTATTTTTTTTTTCATATAAAAAGAGCGATTGAATTTCGGTTTAAAAAAATGGCGTTTTTAATTTCTTAAAACAATAAATTCTCAGAGTTGCAACCCAAGCTGCAGCACAAGCAACAAAAAAAGGAAAATATGGAAAATTATTAAATTACTAAAACTGAATGTTTGAACGTCCACGTAAAACCTTTTGTATATTTCAAACTCCTTCGCTTGCGGATTTAATGCCTAGACACAAAGAAGCTGAATAATTTTTCCATTCCAACGATTATAATTGTAAAAAGTTGGAAATTTAAAAATTCCGAATATAAACTTCACTGATTTTTCAAATTTACCTTAAAATGAATTTTATTATTTCTTGGGCAAAAAATGTAGTATGCTTTATTTTTTTGCAAAAAAAAATATTGATATTTGAAATTAATTTCTGGAAAAATATTGTAAAAATGCAAGCCAGCTTTCTCTAGCCAACAAACAATTCTTTGTGATATGAAGTAACACCTTGAATCCATCCAGCCATACAAAATACATGAAATTCGAGGAAGAGGCCGGGAAACATCTTTTAACAAACATATTTAACAATAGCAAATCGCATTTCTTTATTCATATCAGCACCCGATCATGTCTAGATTTAATATACGATTATAAAATAGTCTTAAATACAAGTCTTAAACTGAGGTGGGCTTCTACCGAGCCCTGACAAGCTTATCAAAGCTATGGCTGTGATAGCTGGCCACTCCTCTCTCGTTTTTAGAGGGGTGACAGCCTAAAAAGTATTTCTCATGTACAAATCTCGCCCTGGCTCCTGTTTGCCCTATAAATTTCGTAGATTCTGCTAAATAAATTTGTTAACACAGTTCTCATTGCACTATTAATCACCTTTTTCTTAACTGTATCCTTTAATTTTCCTTCGTATAATCAGTTACCTTTAAGTATGAAAAATATTTCTAATGCGTTGATTCAAAATTGGAACAACAGATCTTTTAAAATAATGCACTGTGTTTACGTTTTATGTGATGGCCGGAAATTAACTCGGCGTAATTTTCCAGACAAAAAATTTTGATTAAAATATTAATGAAAATCAATTCGAAGGATTTGTGGCCTATTTCTCTCTCGCTCATGTTTTTAAGGGACAATTTTAAGTAATATTTTCGAGCCTGATTTACAAGCTGGTTGTGTTGGTGTCGACAAAGTTTCTCTGAAAAGTACAAGTTAGTGAGCCGTTTTGCACTCTGTATTTAGTTTATCATAATAAACCATCTGTGAGCAATAACAAAATGAAGTTGTAGTAAAGTAAAAATGTTGTTTTCAAAATGTCATTAGTTGGAATTCACTTCACTACCACCAACAGTGCCTTTGTTATCAGGCTATTACTTTTAAATAATTGGCACACCAGTACAAATTCACACGTGTTCAGTGTTGTAAATATAATGAGACAAGTCTGTCAGTAGTGATTATTACATGTGGCAGATAATAAATACTGTAATCTTTGGAATCGTTTCATTTCTTTAAGAATTTCACCTTCACTTATCACATTAACGAAAGACATTCTTCTCACGAATAATTATCACACAATTATTTCCAAGCTAAAATTCTTTTATTATCATGGGATCTCAAAAAAAAATTTTTTTTGTATTTTTTTAATATTTATTTAGTATCAATATTTTCAAAGGAAGGAATGTTGTAGTGTTTGTGATCTATATTTACAAACTAATATCTTTCTCTTTTGCTATCACATGAGTAATGCAATTGTAATTTTTATATACATAATAATAACTATTTGGCAACAACATAGTGTAATAAATCAACAATGTTTAGTTTGTATTGCTTTAGGCCTCCGTGGTAATTAGACTCGAAAAAATGTGTAATTTATCCTGAGATTCTAATATTATGATGTTATTATGCTACCAAAAAAGGAAGGACCAACGTTGCACTCATCACCACTAGAAATAATGTAATAAAATATATATACCTCCAGTAAAATAATTACATCCACACATTTGCATTGCAGTAATTCGTCTAATTGATAAGCTAAAATTTTAACACTAGGAAAAAAATTATTCTAAGTTAAACTGAAAATTAATTTCCTTTATTGGCTCTTCCGTTTGCATAGTGAAAGTGATGTAGCAATAAAGAAGAGTAGCAAAGCTAACGAACAGTTTTATGATTGTCCGAATTTTTTAAACCTTTTTAAGTAATAAACATATCAAAAAAATTAAATTCACTTTCAATATCTAACAAAGCTTATTATAAACAAGATTTTTAAAATTTTTACAATTTGAAAAGATTAAATTCGAAGAGAAAAAACAATTGTAAACAAATTAATTGTACAGAATAAAAATAATTAAAAACACTCATTTGATTTCAATGCTAACAATTCTAAAAATTAAATGAAATTTTTAAATTTTCCTTTCATTGAGGTATTTCAGGCAACATACTAAAAAAATTTATTCAACAGCCCTAGAAATCGTCTGATTGTCAACTTAAACAGGAAATATTTCAGAGCTTATAATTCTAGTCAAATTATAACAAACAAAACATTAAGTTGTTCGACTAGACAACATGGATACAACTTAGCAGTGCTGATCAAGAGGCACAGCTCATGCAAAAATTGAGGAGTGATAGAAAAACTTTAACAGTAATCAAGCACATTTTGATTTCACAATGACTGGAAGATACGTCGTTGGTGGTTGCTCGGAATGGCTTCAAACCTTTATTTGTGTTGCTGAGAAGTGGTTTTATCGAATTTGTACTTCGTAATTCCTAAACGCAATAATAATTAGCTTCTCGAATTGCGTAAAGCAACTATTTCATTTACCAAACTCAAATGAATCCCAGTGAAACTTTCGATTCATTCTTCATGCTAATCGAATTCGAAAGGCCTTGAATCTGCAGAATAAATTTCCAAGTAAGTTAAAGGTGAATTAGTAAATAAATATTCAAGTTTACCTTAGAATTAATCTCCTCTTGGGGTTTTTCTTGCACTGCAATACAAATACAAAGTTAAAAACGAATCAATTTGACAAATTAATTTTTTTACCTTGGTGAATGTCCATGTGATCATTCAGATCTATTGCTGAGCAAAACGTTTCATTACAATAACAGCAAGCGTATTCAACGCCATTTTGAATGTCGGTCGACTGCGTAATTTTTTTTAACGACTTATCTTTTTTATCTAACCTAAAAAAAAAATTTAAAAAAATAATTTAAATCATCGAACATTAAATTTCATGTAATCAAAAACCTTAAAGTGTAATTAGCAAAAAATGAAGGCGACGATCCCCTAGCTCGAGTTCTCGTTGTTGGTGGACTTAATCCCCTTTCCTTCGCCAATAGAGACGCAACAGTCATTTTGGTTTGCCAACGAGCATCTCTAACAACCTTCGCTTTCTTCTCATTCTTCTCGTTCTCATTTAAAATCTTATGCTGCCCATTTAAGCTTAGTTTCACATTATCGTTCACATTTTCTCGAGATCCACGTTCAAAATTATTCTCATTTTTATCGGGAGCAAAAGTGAATGAAACCAGTTTTTGAGGTCGTTGCTTTCTCCTATTACCAAGTAAAGATCTTTTCGGGTCTCTCAATATCTCTTGACTCGTTTGACACGCGGAGATTCGTTCCCAATATTCCCTGTCGACAGCCTGCTGATTGTTAACTGAATCTTCAGCAACTTCGGTGGGAATTACTACCGTCACGTTCTCGTTAGACGAATCCTGATGTCGTTTTGAATTTTCCACATTTTGATTAATATCCACTGTTGAGTACCCATTGGATATATGCTTCGACTTTAAAGGCACCTTTTCTTCAAGAGTTGTTTGAAGATCTACGTCCTCCTCGTTGTCATCTAAAGACCCTAGGTCTTCTAATTTCGAATAATTTTTTTTAAGTAAAGAATTTCTCCCACAATTCAAGACACGATTACCGCCCCGACCTCTGCTCGGCCCGCCGCCGTCCGTCTTGCATCTGTTCCGGCGCAGCAAATGCTGCAAGCTGCCGTCGGAATGGAACCTTATGATGTGATGTCGCAGATTTCGTGGCTCGCTAAACCCTCGACCACAATCTTTGCAGTAACAAGGTTTGATTCCTGTGTGCATTCTTTCGTGACGTTGTAAAGAAAAAGGCCGGTCGAAGTATTTGCCACAATAACTGCATGTATAGCTTTGTTTAAATTTGGACTTGAAGTCGTACGAGTAAAGCACATCGGTATCCGGTGTGGACACATTAGGACCACCCAAAGAGTTGTATTGCGAAATGGGGTCGTTTGAGCTGATCATGGGCGGAGGCGGTGACTCCCTGCCGGTTAACCTGTAGTTTTGTGCTGCAGATGCGTTTGCCGCCCCAGTCTGCTTGACCATGGACGAATCTCCAGATGAGTTTTGTTCCTGAGAATTAACCAATCCCTGGGGAAATGAAATGACCATCGAACAATTGTTGGGTTTTCCCTGAGGTGCGAACACTGCGAGCGCTTCATTCTTGTTGTGAGTCCGCGAATGAAGCAGCCATTGAATCCGCAATTTGAATACTTCGCCGCACAGCATACAACTAAACTGTTTCCTATTCCGCTTCATGTGAACAGTCAGATGATTTTGCAATTTGCTCATCACCGAGAACACTTTGCCGCACATGTGGCATTTATACAAGAAAACTTTTTCTCCACTCACCGAGTTAATCCCTTCGAGTCGAGTGGCAATAACTTCCTCCGAGCGTAGATTTATTTTGTATCGCGTAATCGTGAGCGGCTTCTCATCGTCCATTCGGTCCGAAGTGATGGCCAGAACGTTTGATGAGGGATTTTCATCGTCATCGTCCGCCGCGAAATTATCCTCTGGCTCGGTGGGTACTGCGGGAATGAGCGCCGAAACGTCCGCGTTTAGTTTTTCCGAAGAAGGCACATGGTTTTCATCATCATCAAACTCGGCGACTACGGTCTCCTGCTTAATGAACCCGTTTTTAACCTCGTTTCCCCCATTAAGCTTTTTCGCCTCGTTTGCGCTCCCGTCCGTACCCGAATCGGATAACCCGGAGCTCAACTCGTCCTCGTCGGACACGCTGCAATCCGACGCCGGCGTTTTTCTTTTCTCTTCGGTGGGATCCTTTGTCGACTCGTCCGAAGTATTATGAGCAACTTCCGAATTGACGATCAACTTTGAATCGCTCTGCAGCATCATTTTCTGATACTTTTTCGTCTGGGCAAACTTGTCTTCGAGCGCGGGGCTCAGCTCGATGACGGCGCCGTGTGACGCCCGCTGGTGGTAGTGTAGGCTGCGTTTGGCTTTGAATTTGCGACCACACTGTCCGCAAGAAAAAGGTCGTTCTCCTGTGTGCTTCATCAGGTGGCGCTGTAGGTCACTTGGCTTGAAGCAAACTTTTCCACAAAATTTACACGTCCTTCTTGCTAGCGAGACTTGATGGCGCAAATCGCTGTAACTGCTCACCGCGGGCAACGTGATCCCCCCGAACATCGGTTTGTGATCTAATATCGATTGTCCGTTTTTCATAATCACATCCACCGACATTGAGCCCGGATCCGAACTCAGAGAATTGTCGTTGTTCTGCTCGTCTGCTTCGCTCGAAATCGATTCAGTTTTCTTCTCCTCCATCACCTCCTTTTTAACTTTACATTTCTTCTCGGCTCTCCGCGAACCGCTTCGGCGTTTCCGACCATTCACTTCCCCGTCTCGTGTATTTTTGGTCACGTTACCAGCATCGTCTTCCCCTCCTTCCAGCCCCAACTTCCGCTTGTGATTTGCGGTTAATGTCACCATCAAATTTTCCGGTAAACTATCGGTCGCTTTGTGATGAATCAACTCGTGCACCTGCAAACTCCACTGTCTCTTGAACGGTTTATTGCATACGCTGCAGTGCATCACGTCTTCGTCGGCGCCATTCGATCCGTTTCGATGAGAAGGCGAAGAGATTCCCTGGCTGGGCGACCGAGAGCGAGCGCCGTCCCCGCTCGTACGGCCCCTCCCTCGGCCTCGACCTCTTCCCCTGCCGCGGCCCCTGGACGACCGGCCAAGGCTGTTTCTGCTAATTTTGTGCTTTTGACTGACGACGAACTGAGCCAAACTGGAGTCGGATTGTGTTCCAGATCTTGACCTTTCAACTGTTGACCGATTCGATTCATCATCGTCTTCCAGAGGAATGAGTCGAGAAAAATCCTCCAGAACCGAGTGTTTGTTGGCCGCCTCGATCGGCGAGTTATTACTAGAGTGAATGGGCGAGAGGTGTGGCATTGTATTATCTTGATTCGGACCTGAACTTTCGAGCCCTTTGAGGTCACCGTTTTCTTGTTTTATATCGCGTGAGTTTCCAGCTGGCGTTTCGTCTTCATCATCTGAGGACATAAAAATGTAATTTGCAATTTAAAAAAAAAATCATAAAAAGTAAACAAAACATTCATTTAAAGCGTTTTGTAAACACTAAAACTACGCAATTAACTGGTTTTCTTTCGGCGACTTCACAAACGCGAATAAAAATGGCGGATTTAAATAGTCACGTACGTACTTCTTAAGAATATCTATTGTGTGTCGGCCAAAAAGAATTAATAGCCAAACTATTTAGAGTAGCCTTTTTAAAAAAAATACATAACGTTGTATTTTTTCATCCATTATCACATTGGGAAATACTGTAAGAGTTAACGGCACGTACACGACAAAATGTCACCACCAGTGCCAAATTGGTTCGTGCAAACTCAAAACTATGCGCACGCAACTTGGCATCCAACCTTGGCGCGTGCAACGATAGATTTCATTTCCCCACCTACATCTCATTACTCGTCGTATAATTCAATTCCCCTCAAGCCCAATCCAAACCTCCAAAAAAAAATCTCTCAAACTAAATTTACGTTACACAATAATAATCATAAAACCCTCAACCCTCCCCTCTTTTTCCTCCCCGTCTTTACCCTCGAGTCAAAGTCAAGTCTGTGGAGCAAGTGCAAGTGTACGCCCCATGATTTTCTAGGCGAGCATTTCCTGCACCGAGCCGGACACAGATAATTTAGGTCTCCCTCACCATGAAAAAACACTCATGGTGCGTAATGATTTAAGGCCAATACAATCAGGTTCTATGCAGCCAACACTGCTACCCACTAAGGAAAAGTGAGGGAGGGGTGGGGAGCACCATATTCCCTTATTAGCACGCGATTTACAAACTTGCTAACAAATATCAATAAAGAGCTATAAGTCACGAAAATTGACCTAAAAACTCCGCTTATTTAGATTGGAAAAAAATATTTTTTCGGTTGCTGTGGTTTTGCTTGTTATTTAGTGGTTGGAGAGAAAGGAATTAGATGGTGGCCAAACTGGATTATAAAAGTGACCTTGAAGGATGTGCCAACACTTTCTCAACGATAAGATCGCTGATACTAAAGAGGTTTTTCTCTTTTTTTCCCCTCAACTAATTTGTTGTGAATAGAGGATAATAAATTACGAAAATTTAGATATAGATTTATACCTTTGTCGTATTACTAGATTAAGATAATGAAATAAAAGTAAAACGAAAAGAGGGAGTGGGGAGTGGGGTGGGGTGAGAGGAGACTACGCTGTGGACGCGTTGTAAAGTTTGTGGGAATCTTTACCAGGAAAGCACTTCACCCTCGGGCCAGGAAATAAGATAATCAATTAAAAGCAGCGTGTGTAAAATTTACATTTTTTCAAACGCTCCCTTCCATTATAATTGGATGCAACCATAAGTTTAACACTTGTCGCTGTTAATGACGGAATTACGTATTAAAATTCACGAAATTTTGGTTTTGGTTGTAATGCGAACGTTTGATATTGAGAAATAGTGAAAAAAGTGATAAGTTTTGCAAATTTTGCTCAGTCGAGTTCATCACCCTACCTGTTAAGTACGATCTGAGATGGGGAGGGTGGGGTCAACTTGTTGGGGCGTCTGCACTAGCTGCATCCTGGCAACGCGGGTCGCTGGGGTTCCCACGGTTCCCCACATTCTGTCACGAGCTTATGCCCTGCTTATTCTGTCAGTAAGGTCCGACTCCCGAGAGCCCGTTGGCCTCATTTTACTGGTTGGGGGGTGATGGTGGTGGAAGGGCACCGCAAATAAGACCTCAATAACAAGTCGAGACGTAAGGGGAGACAAGTTCAAGTGCAAATTTTACCACTTTGGATTAAAAGGGAAAAATAGGAGAAAAAGAAACGTGAAAGTGTTTGGTACGCCGTACTTACGTCGGTTGGTTTTGAAGGAATAAATAAATTCCCATGGCGATCAATTGATTTTTTCCATTTTTAGTTATACGGGAAGAAGTGGGCGGAGCGAAATCCGTTAAATAATCTGATTATTAATTTTGCCGTATATGGATTTAATTCACGAATTTCTATTGTGTAACGAGTCAAGTTTGGCGCCTCTGTCAAACGCGAACGATGAATCACGGGTAAATTTTGCAAAATGATGGAAATAAAGGAGTTGGTGAATTGAGAGACACCCCTCGTGACTCGTAATCGACCAATCCCGCCAAAACACATGCTACAAACCATGTGCTATACACGAGAAATTCGATTTTGCGAGGCCTAAATGACAATAGATGTGCTTTTGAATTTATGGTGTGTGGACCACGATGATGGCCACGACAATGGCCGGCATTGCAGCAAGGTTCTTTGATTGGCGAGTGACTTGTGTCGGGCGACCGAAGCCCAACCCTGGCACGTCCTTGAACGCGCGCTGCATGTCGCGCCTGCGAAGTGCTGGAACGCTGCAGGTACGCGTTTAGCAATTTATTACCGCGGACTAGCAGTGCGATTATTTGGTGAAACACAGGACTAAATAAGGATCATTTTGTTGTCTATAGGTTCATTATCGATTCGAGTCACGCAGCTGTGGAATTTGTCACGCGCATTATAACGTCATGCGCGCACGCGCACCAGTTGAGAAAAGAAAAAGTTCACGCCCCGCTGCGAAACCAACTCTTCCCACGGTCGCTTTTCGGTAATTAGAACTTACTTGGAATATGCATTGGGTTGATTTGTTTACGTCTGGACATCGTTGAATGCTTACACCATCGTTTCTTGCCTGATACACTCGAAACTCGTTCAAATTTGTCGATGTAAACAGACTCGACACGACTCGCGAACTCACACTCCCACCTTTACTCTGCATGGGATCTTGGGACAGGATGTTGAAACGCGCATGCGCAATAATTTCACCACATACTGCTTCCGGTTTGCGCGTCCTCCGTCCCTGAGAAACTATGAACCTTGACCACTAAACTGAGAATTATCCAAGCGATTAT
Organism: Stenotaenia linearis; assembly: GCA_034700445.1. Classification (NCBI taxonomy): domain Eukaryota; kingdom Metazoa; phylum Arthropoda; class Chilopoda; order Geophilomorpha; family Geophilidae; genus Stenotaenia; species Stenotaenia linearis. The sequence continues at coordinate 6,028 of JAQIXT010000846.1, read as the reverse complement.
TATTATTTTTTATCCAGTCAATAAAAAAACGAAGCCTTCCTTTTTCTTTTTTCTCATTTAAATAACTTAGTTTGGATTACTAATCCGATTATAATATTATCAGTGCGGAAATTTTAGAAATAAAGCAGAACTTTGCGTTTACGTTTTAAACTCGGAAGAAAGTCGATATACCTTTAATTTTAAATTTTAGCGCATTTTCAATTTGTTTGACATCGTGGGCATTGTGGGTAATTTATAGTTTACAAAATTAATTGATTTTGCAAACTCTGAAGAATGTTAACGAAGTCATTGTTATACTTGCATAAATATGTTAATTGTTAATGTTATTGAATTCAGCGAAATAAAACAGCTAAAAATAAACGAAGACTAAAGTTCGTTTCGTGTTCTCGCACGAAAACGAGACACCACGCGGTAAGCAACGTGACTGAGCCAAGCTTGTCTGGTTTTGGTATCGTGTGCTATCAAATTGTAATTTTATCTCAAATTTCATCGTTTCGTGGTGATCATTTGGTAAAATGGTTAAAGCCGAAACAGGAGATACAGTAGTGAGGTAAATTTTCCAAGTTTTCTAATATAAATCATTAATTACACAAATATTTTCTTTAAACATCAGCGAAGAATCGGAGAAAGGTTTATCGAAGAAAGCTCAGAAAAAGGCAGCGAAAGAAGCGGAAAAGGCAGCCAGAAAAGCGGAGAAAGCGCAAAATGTAAATGCCTACATATCAGAACGTATATCTTAGTTTAATTAAACGAGACACGATTTCTAGGTTCCTGCAGACGTGGAAGAGGGTGATGATGTTTCGAAAGGGCGATATGGCGTTGTGGAAATGATGCAATCGAAAGAAAAAATTACTCGGACATTGGAAAATGTAAAAGATTTAAAATCGGCTTCTTCTGGTAAGAAATTATGGCTCCGAGGAAGACTTCATACAAGTAGAGCTAAAGGTATTTATGAAGAAACTTTAAATTATTAAATATTTTAAAATTTATGACAATTTTTGACAATCTTTGCAGGAAAACAATGTTTTTTTGTATTGCGGCAACAACATTATTCCGTTCAGTGTTTAATAATGGTGTCGGAAACCATCAGCAAAGCGATGGTTAAATTTGCTTCAGGGTAAGTACAAAAAAACACATTTGTTTTCGTAAAACTAAAGTGGAAGTTTTATCTATTATTTTAAATCTATTTTTAGAATAACCAAAGAGTCAATAGTAGATGTTGAAGGAGTTATTCGAGGTGTTCCCCAGGAAATTGAAAGCTGTACTCAAAAAGATGTCGAAATTCATGTAGAGCAATTGTTTGTAATCAGTGCTGCTTCGGCACAATTACCGTTACAAATTGAAGATGCTTCCAGACCAGTTACCGACGTAAATAAAAATCACTGAAATGTCGTTTTAAATTTAAAAACTTTTTTCGAAATGATTTTAAATGTAGGATGCAGAAGGTCTCAATATACGGGTGCACCAAGATACTCGACTTGACAATAGAATTCTGGATTTACGCACACCTGCTAATCAAGCCATCTTTCGTTTAGAAGCAGGTGTATGTAAGCTTTTCAGAGAAGCTTTGGTTAAAAAGAATTTTGTTGAAATTCACACACCTAAAATAATATCAGGTAAATCTAATAATAATAATAATTAATTTACATTCTTTATTCAATTTTAATTATTATTTGTCACAGCTGCGAGTGAAGGAGGTGCAAATGTATTTCAAGTTTCTTATTTCAAAGGAAGTGCCTACTTGGCTCAAAGCCCTCAACTTTACAAACAAATGGCGATTGCAGCTGATTTTGAACGGGTATTTACGATAGGAGCAGGTAATGAACGGCCAAACTATCTTTTAATATGCGAATTAAAAGTCAACAATATTTATTTTGTATTATTTAGTATTTCGTGCTGAGGATTCTAACACTCATCGTCATCTTTGCGAGTTTGTTGGATTGGATTTGGAGATGGCATTTTCATATCATTATCACGAAGTCGTGGATACTATTGGAGAAATGTTTGTTGAAATTTTTAAAGGATTACGCGATAAGTAAGTGCTGAAAATAGATAATGATAATCCGTTTATTTATCTTAAATGTGAATTTTAGTTTTGCTGATGAAATTGCAGCGATAGGACGACAATATCCAACAGAACCGTTTAAATTTTTAGAACCAAGGTATTTTTAACCCGAATAAACAATGAAGGTCAATATTATAAAATAATTACTTACTTTTTAGTTTACGGCTTGACTATAAAGATGGTTTAGCAATGCTGAAAGAAGCTGGGATTGAAATGGGAGATGAAGAAGATCTTAGCACACCAAATGAAAAGCTACTCGGTCGTCTTGTGAAAGCTAAAGTACATTTTATGCGTTTAAGTATTCAATTATTCATTCTACAATTATTAACTTTTTTTATAGTACGATACCGATTTTTACATTTTGGATAAATATCCTCTGGCAGTCCGACCATTTTACACAATGCCTGATCCAAACAATCCTGTAAGTGATATTTAAAATATTTCCTTTCAAAAGTTGTAATTATACAACAATATAATTTTTTTTTTTTTTTAGAAATATTCGAATTCATATGACATGTTCATGAGAGGGGAAGAAATTATATCTGGTGCTCAGCGAATCCATGACCCCGATTTCTTAACCTTACGAGCATCAGCGCATGGAATCAGTAAGTGATATTAGATCACATTTGTATCATCTTGCTTAACACAATTTAATTTGATTAGATTTGGAAACCATCAAATCATACATAGAATCGTTTAAATTTGGATGTCCTCCTCATGCTGGTGGTGGAATAGGTAAGGCGCTCTAGTTAAATCATATTTATTAAAGTATAATTTTTTTATTTATTTGTGATATAGGATTAGAAAGAGTAGTCATGTTGTACGTAGGACTGGATAACATTCGCAAAACGTCGATGTTTCCTCGTGACCCGAAACGATTAACTCCTTAATTTTCTTATGGAGAAATTCGTAAATAAAAGTCAATTAGCAAAAATTTATTCTCATTTTCATTTTGTTAAAATTTCCATTCCGGTATCAGTAATTAAAATAGTGTGCTCAAATTGCGCAGTTCGACTGTTATCAATAGTTACTGCCGTCCAGCCATCTTCCAATATCACAACATTACTTGAGCCTTCAGAAACTACTGGTTCTATTTTTGAAAGAAAAAATCAATTTAATACGTAATTATCAAAAATAATTACTACTTTTATGACCTATTGTAAATGTCATTCCTGGTTGCATTTCACCACGAGTATTAGAAACTAGAAAGACAATTTGCAATTAAATTAAACTTATTATAGCTGACTTTGTCCCGTACCTGTGTCTATATGATTAATCTGTGGAGGACCATGAAAGTAAGTTCCAATTCCATGACCGCAGAAAGCTGGAACAATTCGAAAGCCTTCCTTTCTAGCAATTGAGCTATGTAACAACAATCAATTATAAATTTCCCCTTAATATTAGGAGTTTTGTTGTTTTTATACCTAGTCATTTTTCCTATTGCTGAGAACCGCTGTCCTGGCCTACAAATTTTTATAGCTTCATCTCTACACTTTTCAGCTACCTCAATTAGTTTTTGTCCTTCTTTATCCACATTTCCAACCATGTACGTTCGTGAGCAATCGCCATGAAACTTATTGTAATAAACCTGACAAAATTCTTTATTATTTAACGAATTAAAATGGCAATAAAAATACCCTACAGTAACATCCACAGTAACAATATCTCCATCTTTAAGAGGTCGACTGTCAGGGATTCCATGACAAACTACGTTATTCACAGATGTACAAATAGCTTTAGGAAATCCTTGGTAATGTAAAGGTGAAGGGTAACCGCCGTTTTCAATAATAGCGGCATGCAGATACCTGTCTAATCTATCTGTCGTCATCCCCACCTAAAATAGAAAAAAAACATTAAAAACTTTCAAGCAAAATCGATATTGCTTTTAATAAAACCTTTATATGATCATTGACCATATTTAAAATTTTCCGTGCAAGTTGCCCTGACAACCGCATAGCATCAATTTGCTCGGCTGTTTTAATATCTATTGTTAGTTGTGGTGATATTAATCCAGATTCCGCATACTCGGGACGTTGTATTTGCGACGGCACGTCGTTGATTGGGCTTACTGTTTCGGGTTTAACTACTTCGTAATTCAGAGGTGTTTTTATAAAAGTTTTTTTCAAGAAATTTGTGAGGAAACCTCGCGATGATGTCTGCCTCGAATATTTTCTAACGATCTGCCGACAAACTCGTGACATTTTCCGAGCGCTTTCCATTATTCCGCGCACCCGTGTAGCTATATTGACCGGCTCAAAATGAGTCGTTGTTTATCGTCTGCTTGACTCCATGTTGTTTGCTGATTTTAATTCTAAATTTTAACACTAGCGGTGACATCGTTCACACGCTATTTCCTATCCGCCAATACAAAAGAAGAAAGACCACGTGACCAATTGTGTACAAAGATGATAGATTCTCGGTCTTGTTCCAGACCAAACGAAAAGGTAAGAAATTGAATACTAAAAATCTTTCAGCTACAAAAATTATATTACTTTTGCAATGCAACAACGCACCACATTATTCTTTATCACTTTTATTACATTACCAATATTTGAATTGGAGGGTGGAACTCGCTAACTGCACTCACGCATGGGGGCAAGACCGATCAAATTAATTTATATTTCACACTCGTTTTCTATCTGATTTGGCATAATACTAAACAATTCATCCGATTAGAGATAATTTTGCCACTCACCAAGTGTCAATGAACTTTGATCATTGAGAAAAAAATAATAAGTTAGAATAAATGGAAAAATGTAACGAGTATTTTAAAGATTCAAATTTTTGAACCGATGTTGGCTCACTGAAGCTAACTTGTAAGTTGTATGGTATTTAGAGCGATTAACGGGTAATTATTAGAAAGATTAATTACACATTGTTGCAGGTTAATCCAGAAATTAAATAGAGCAGTTGTGTGAGGTTATATTGGTCAGGCTGATCTCAAGCTCAAAATTAAGTTGGTCAAGGTTAGTTAAGACACCAAAAATAAGAATTCTTAATTACGTATCCGTTGGAATGTTACTACGATGCGCTTCTAGTAAAGTGAGGATGTGTAGTCTACATACAAAAAAAAAGTGCAAAACAAAAAGAGAAAAAAATGATACGAAAAATACAGAAAAATACAGAAATGCAATACTTAACAAAAGGAACTGTGGCGTCGTATTTGAATTGTTTTATTGCCTTATTTTTATTTATTTATATTTATTTCTTAGTAAATTTAGTAAGCGAATTTACGACCGAGATTTGTTTAAACAAACTGCTTTAACATTTCCTCACGTCTCGCAAAGGAAGATGATAATTCACTTTTAAAATAGAAGACATGATTCAAACTGGTGGCTTTTAAAATGATTAGACTTATTTGCACATTGTGGAAGTGATCGAATAAAGTGGGAAGATTTTTTCTTTTTTTTTTCTTTTTTTTTCTTTCTGTTAAAAACGCCTCCTCATTTGCCCAATACAATAAGTGAGGAAGTGAAAAATGTTCGTTTATACTTCGGAAAAGTAATAGGTAGATGAACTTGGAGCAAATGTTTGGCACGCGTCCACGGCGTAAAGGTTTTGCCCTGATAAGCTTTGTTAGCTGTTTATATTATTTTTTGAGAGTACTGTCATCGAGAAATTCTATTCTGCCAATACATTCTTTCATAATTCATAAGAGTTTCAATGCAATCAAATTAGCTTGTGCAATATCGAATATTTTAAAATTCACTTGAGAACGAGTCCTCATTTTGCAATCTCAAGAATCCTTCCTAAAATTAAAATTACTCACATCTTTGTTATTTTGATAGCGTGTTTAGTTTCTAAATTAAAAAACAGATAAAAACAGAATGAGATAAACAAATTTTTTTCTCATTATTTCTTTTTTTTGTTTTGTTATTTTATTTTATTTTTTGAAAGGTCTGATAATTTATGACCAAATTCATTTTTTCCTAATGTGTAACCCAACCTCAATTTTGGGGTAGT
>JAQIXT010000845.1:0-23276 GCA_034700445.1 Stenotaenia linearis | reverse complement strand
TCTTTAGAAAATCTTTAAAAACCAGCCAAAAACCTTTAGAAAAATCTACAGATAATCTGTAGACTTTTTTAGCAGGGATCTTCATTCTGTTAAACGGCTTTTATTGAAAATCACCTTATTTTCATTTTTCCACGGTTTGCGTCACAGTAATAAAACTATAGATTATTACGTCTGGGTAATAAATTTTATAAAATACACACTTTAGTGCTGTGTTTAGACGTTTTATGGATTGCTCGAGGAATTACTCTTGCAGTCAGCTGTTTTGCTCCATGAGTTTTCATCAGAGCAAAAGACACACTCGCATTAAATCCCAAATGCATCATTCGGGGTAAAAATAGTAGAGAAAAAAGCATTTCACGTTTCATTTACAACTTTTTGAATTAAACGAGACACGTTCAATTTGCGTTGCCAGTCTCGTCTCTTTATTGTCATTGTCACGTGAGAAAAATGATGAAAAAGGCCTTGAAAGAAATTACTCTTTCCGTAGTCCAATATTAGGTTTAGGAAGGTGGATTAACCTAGTAGGGAGTATTGGTCGATGCCTAGGGTGTTGTAAAGTTTTGGAGATAGACCTGGAGAGGAGTTTGGAGTTTTATAAAATTTTGGAGATTTGGATAAATCAGAAATGTGAAAAATGTCAAAAGAGTGGATAAATGTGGAGAATGGCGCTAAAGAATGAATGAAATGTGATAAAAAGTTCGAAGAATGTATAAAAAAATCTCTAGAAACTGCATTAAATATTCAAAGAGCTCAAAACCCGCGTAAATATGCAGAAATTTAAATAAAATTCCAAAAATGTGCGTAGTTCCCAATAAAACTGCGTTAATCTCCAAAAATAAAAAATAAAATAAAACGCTTAAATCATCCACAAAAAATACACAAATTTCCAAAAACCAATTCAAAACCTGTATAAATCTGCAATAACATAAAATCCCCCATAAAAAATATACAAAAACACCACTCAAACTATACAAAAATCTAACAAAAACTGCATTAAAAGCACATAAATCACAAGAAAACCACAAAGCTGTGCCCTAAGTCCCTAAACCCTCCATTCACAAAACAAAAAAAATACCTAACCATTAAAAAAAACAAAAAAAACAACAATAACAACAACACATTTCTTAGAACTTAATCCCACAATTAGTCCTTTAATCCTCCCATCTCCCCAAAATTTCTTAATCCACCGTTCATTACTCCCCCGTACCTCGATTTCAGAAACCCAACCACACAATTCAATGGCAATCATCCTCCCTCCACTCTATCGATTATTTTATTTCAACCTCCAAATTCACCTTTGCCACGAAAAGAAGGAAATCCTGTCAATATTTTATATACAACTTTAAAGTATATTGCCCTTTCATTGTCCATTGGCCCCATCTAGCAAAGTTTGGAATCAGACGAAGGAATCCATCATCTTTACACTCTCGCAGGATCAAAGCAGATTAAATTTGGCCCACTTCAATCCAAAGCCTTCACCTCAGTTCCTCGCCTCGAATTAAATCCTTCAAGGCAATTTCTATCCTGTTGTAGCATCACAATTCACTTTTTAAGACTCGATAAAACTTACTTTGTCACAAAATCCACCCGTATAAATTCACTATCAACTAAACAACCCCAGGTTCTTCTTAATTAAATACCAAAACATGCATAAAATATTCAAAGCGGGTGATTACCAAACATTTTTTACCCATTTCCATTAATGAATTTTAATTAATTCTTTACAGAGTGTCGTTTTTCACGTGCAGAGACATCCGGCTTATCCCTTCTTCGAGCAGTGTGTAACGTTCAATTCTTTCCCGTCGGCCAACCACGAACTTGCTTACAACGTATTTTGCATGTTGGCGATGTACGGAGTTCCTTTGTTAGTCATCGTCTTCGTCTACTCTAGGATATTGTGTGAAATCTCCAATAAATCTCGGGAGACCAGAGGTAAGTTAAGCCTCTGATAATCCTCCACCGTTCGGAACGATCGAATTCCTGTGTGGTTGTAAGCGTTATCGGTTTTCTAACCACTCAATGATTAATGTATCTTGAAATTATTGCTTCGGATATACATATACTAAAATTGGAACGATGCAGAGACGACAACTTAGTCGCTTCTTTGTTGACACAATGATCAAAAAGTTTTAAGCGCACGTGCATAATTTATACTGCTTTTATCACACTGTTTATTATTGCTTCGGCTATACATATACTAAAATTGGAACGGTGCAGAAAAGACAACTGATTTCTTATTTACTTCTTTTGTTGATGCAACGATTCTTTGTTTACTAATAGATCAAAAACTTTTAAGCGCTCGTGCATAATTTATCGAACTGCTTCTCGATGCGCTGACTTATTTACATTGCAACCAATGTTTCGTCTTCAATCTGAAAGCAGAAAAATTTCGTAAAAATGGGATGTCCTTTAATTCGATCGAAATTCTTTGGCCGCATTCTTGTTTTCTTTGCTCTTACTTTGGCAAAATGAATTTTTCGCTCAATAAGAGCATTATAATGGAATTCTATGATATAGAGGGATTTTCAAAATCCATTTGGATTGTATTCGATCATAATGGAATTTCTGTTGGGAGGAACTTCAATCACATTAAAGCTTTTTTCATGCAAATGCAACTTAACACTCAACCACAATTTTATAATTAAAACATAAGGTATTGACTTTCCCAATCCACTGCAGAATTAATGAGATTTACAAGGTGTTTACAATAATAATAGTACCTGCCAAGATAGCACTTGTGATTTTATGTCAACACCTTCCTAAATTATTTGAAAATGTGTTTTCAGTTGAAAGCAAAAACAGTAAACACTATATTCCAAATTTAGTAGTTGTTTGTGTCAAAAACACATTTGGGATCTGCAGTGAAGCGTGAGGAAATAAAAAGAAAATTATTTGCACGACATTAGAGATATATTTCTGTATTTCTGTTACTGCTAACTCAAATTGCTTTATTGCGGCCATTATCGGTTTTCTTAACACTAGATGATTAATGTTCCTTCGAATTATTGCTTCGACTGTACATATACTAAAATTGAAACAACGCAGAGAAGATGTAAAACTGTTTATTTGCTTCTTTTATTGACACAATGATTCTGTTTGTGTATTAATAGATAGAAATCTTTTAAGCACACGTGCATAATTTATTACACTTCATCTTGATGCCATGATTTATTTACATAGTTATCAATGTCATTTAAGCAGTTTAAACTAAGACTTATAATTTCCAAATCTTTTTCCTCTTTTTGAATTTATGAATGGGTTATACCACATGGGAGTACAAGTTCTAGTTTTCATCAAGGAAGGAAATAATAGTGCTAAGGCCAAAAGATACAATAAACAAAAACCCTAAAAATATTTTTCAACTTTAATGTCTTCAATAAATTAATATTAAATTTTAAGAAACTTGGAATAAGTGTTTTTTGATATTTATAAAAATTCAATTTTGCATTGAATTCAATAACAACCAATTTCAACAATTCTCCATTCACAGTACTCCAAACACAATCAAGAAGAATCCAAAACTTCATAAATAAAGATCAAAAAGAAAAATTCCTTTTAATCTACAACAAAATTAATGAAAAAAATTTCTCAAGGCCAAAAAACATTTTTATTAAAAAACAATATCAAAACCCCCATTCACCAAGCGATAAAGATCAAACCAATGAATTTAATAAATAAAAACCAAAAGAAAAATCATTTAACTTCAACTTCAACATCATCAACAATCTAAAACTAATAAAAAAATCCTTTCAAAAACCCAATATATTTCTATTTGAAAAAAAATCCCTTTACTACATCCTTCATTTCCAGCAACCATAATCCAAAATAATCAATTTCCCAGTGCATTACACTTACCTAAATTCCCTTTCCTATTAAAAATACACTTATTCATTCGCTTAACAGCCGCCGAAAACACTTTAAGCTTCGTAAGTGTCTTATTTTGAGCAAATGATCAATTGAGGCACCACGCTGACTTTCAAACAAACAAACCTGGAATTATCCCCTTCCGACATTTGAAGGATAGTTATGGATACCATTTGGGGCAACCGTAAAAGCGAATCGTGAATAACCACCATTACACATACTTTATGATCGCCTTTAAACTTGACCCGGATATTAATTTCTCAGCAAAGCCCCTAACTCTTTTTGGCAATAAAAAAATGTTCATTTTTTAATCTCGCTGTTTTTGATCTCAGTTTGTCGAAAAGTAACTGTATTTCAGCCATTAAAACATAAAGGGTTTAAGTTTACAAGCCACGATGTGAAAACACTATAAATTGAAAAAGAAGTTAAGTTCCATGCTGTGAACTTAATGGTGGTGTGGTGTACATTCGTCTGAAACGAGATTGCTATGGTTTTCCCTAATGAATTCACAATTTACTTTCAACAGAGTTACATTTCCCAAAGAATAAAATAGCTTATAAATGAGCTCAAGTGTGGGTTTAAGGAGTAATTAATTGGGGTAGTTTGAAATTTGTAAGATATAATATTTTATCTGTTTTGTATTTTGCTTTTAATAACATAAAGCTGAAGCGAGGAATAGAAAACTCGCACGTACCCAACTAGAAAGATTAAAGAGTTTCTACAGATTTTTAGAAGTTTTTTTGAAGTTGCATTTATTTGGCCGATTTTGTAGATTTTTTACAGATTTTCTACAGTTTTACTTCAAAATTTACAGAGTTTTTGCAGTTTAATTTAGAAAAAATTAATATTCTACAGATTTTCTACAGAATTTGAAGAAAATCTGTAGAAAAACTTTAAAAAAACTGCAAATCGGCCAAATTTTTGTAGATTTTTTGTAGATTTTTTTAGCTGGGTAGTGTTCACTGGGGAAAAAAGTTTATTGATTGTTAAACTTTAATAAATCTATTGTAAAAGTGCCAGTTTAATTCATATTTGTAATTATGAAATCAGTTTAAAAGTAGAACTTCACAATTTTGATAAATCTCAAATTTTTCCAGTGATTCAACACAAAATGTTATTTATTTAACAAAATTATCACTTACCCAAGAGAATTTGACTTTTCCTTTAATATTTGAACCAAGATGCTCAAAAACTGAGGTTATCGGTCAATGCTTGGAATTTCAACGAGGTTCCTCAGAGAAATTTGCAAGCAGAGGTCACAAACAAACATCTACTTCAACCAAACTTTCCAAAGTAATTTCAATTATAAAATTTAATTAAAACAAATTGAAGATTCCAAAGTTAAAAAAACTCTTCAATCCACAACTAATTTCGAAAAATGTTCAAAAACACCACCAATCTACAACATTTAATTAAAAACATGATTTATCCCCTCAAAACATTCATAAACTATGAAACCGAAAACTAAAATAAAATAAACCATCAAAAGTTCCCTCTACTACCAGATGTTATACCCATGTTGTTTCAACTCTGATTCCAGCAGCGTGGCTGAGACATTCCCATTCCATCCACATCCAACAAATTCCATCTGTGTTTGAGTCATTATCATTTCAGTTTTTTTCATTTTAGATGAATTGGAACGTGACGGTGGTTTTCGAGGTCGCTTTCGTCTGCGTCGGTCGGACATGACCAACATCGAAAGGGCGAGAGCGAGGACCCTGCGAATGACCATCATCATTGTCATAGCCTTCATCTGGTGCTGGACACCTTATTTTGTCATGACAATGTGGTACATGTTCGACAGGGAGTCGGCAACCCAGGTAATCTTTTATCTTCCTGTCATTTATCGTAAAAAACGTCTATCGCTACACTCTGGGAAATTAATAGACGGCCATTGTATACAGGGTGTTTCATAGGACACGAACTAGCCATTTCCTTGAAATGAGGTGATTGGAAGAAACAACACCTGTCAAAGGTTGATACAAACTCATTTGAACCTATAAAAAACACCTTTGTTTAGTAGGAATCAATATTTAACATTTCTAATAATAATGAGAATAATAATTAAAAAATATTGATAGTTTATTTAGAGAAAATTAAATTTTAGAGAAAATGGCTCGTTCTTGTTGCGAGTATATGAAGGTAACAGTTTGCGAAGAACAAAGTTTATATTATTTATAAATCTGACTTTTAATTAACGTGGAGTTTGTAAGTTATGAGACATAAGTTTTGTTTTCCGCAACTCTAGTAGTTGTTTACTGACGAAGCAACTAGGTATTACTCGGAGAATGTGTTGTTCCAAATGAGGGAAAACTGCTTGGTTTGATGGTGACCAAGGAAGAAAACCAAGGAGAATTACGATGCATTGTGGGTAAAAAGTAAGAAGTAAGGCGAGAACACGTGAAAATGAAGTAAGAAGTTTCAGTAAGCGTGTGTTTTGCTTCTAGCCAATTCATTACCGTCACATGATTACTGCTTCTTTTTCAAAATGGCCAACAGTAATAGTTAGATACATGCTTGCAATAACTCAAATGTAGGGTTGCCACCCTTCTGGTTTTTGCCCGGAGCCTCCGGTTTTTGCTATAGATCTCCGTTTTTTTGACTGAAAATCTCCAGTTTTCGGTCAAATTCTGTTTATTTTGATTTACAATGATGGAAAATCCACCAAAATAAACGAAATTTGAACAAAAACTAATAGGATAATAGTCAAAAAAATTTAATGTTGTTTTTTCACAATTTCCTTCTGATTGTGGCCTTTTCATTTTTTATTTTTTTCATTTCTTTCTTCTGATTCTAGTCTTTGTATCTTTTCCCCCAAAATCCTCTTTGTCAGCAAAAATAAAATCAAAGGTGATGTACTTGAACGAGACGAAATAAAACTCCGGATTTTGACATTTTAAAAGGAGGCAACCCTACTCAAATGTGAACTGGTCAATTTCTCCTTAGGTTTTACTTTATACTTCCACTTCAAGTGTGAACAAAGTTAACTTTAGAAATACAAATGGCATGTGCTTAATAATGCAGTCACAACCAGGTAACATTCATTGACAAAGACATGTCTTGTAAAGTGTCTTCTAAACAAATACAATATGGACCATGTTTACCGACTAGATCCTATAGTTATTAATAATGAGAGCAGAAGCCATTACATTTCCACTGATATCATACAGTTCCACATTAGGATAAGTCAAGGGGGTTGTCGATATAAGAAGCCCTTCTTCTTCAGACCAAATGGGGATGAAAGAGTTGAGTGCAATTTGTGCTATGGTTCGTTATCTGATATATCGAAACTGCCTTCACTATCCAATTATAATTAATTTCTTGACAACAGTTTTATTTTCTATCCTTCGAGCAATGCCAAATATAGCTCATTTAAAGCAAACCGATTTTTTGGTCATTTAACCGGTATCAAATGTATGTCTTTAAGATGTGGCTTATACTTTTGGCCAGTTATAAATTAAGATATGGCTGGCTGAATGTACCTGAATAATGGCTCTGACCAGATATAAACCAAGATATAGCTAGGGGAATGTGGCTAAATATAGCCACGAACCTATATAACTCTAGATCTAGAAGATAATAATTTTTAGAAAAAGATACAGAAAAATTGAAATAAAACTGCAATTTATTTCAAGCACTTTGGCTCTTTAGACACTTTTGCATAAAAAAAAAAGTTTTTCAAATCTTAAGATTTTCTCTTTCCATAAAGTTATTAACTACACCATAATAAATAATATTTAGAAAAGATAATAATAAAACCATAAGAAACTTTAGACTTATTTGCTTCGTATTGCTTAATTTAATACAATGGACGTCTTACAGCTATAATATTTTATGATTGTATCAAACTAATTGTCAATTCCCGACACCAATGCTGTATCAACTACTCTCGATATCGATTACTGACCCAGTATCCCATCACTACTTGACACACCGTTGTTAAAGTGCCAATTCCGACGGATTATGTGCTTTGAAACCGGAAATACCATTTTTCTTGTATTAAACCTACTTTTTATGACTAAGGTCACCTTTCGCATCGTAAAAAATCCAAACATAAAATAATATCAAATTTAGGTATAAAAATTCCGCACGTGTGCGATGCGAGTGATTTACAAGCTTAGATGTTTTTTTTTGTAAACACACCGAAACAAGAACACTGACCCTCGTTTTGATAAGTTTCAACGTAAACTCTTACAGAAAAGTCGTAGTTTTGGCTCAATGACCGAGAGAAACTGATTCTGACATGAAATCGAAAGCTGCAAATCCCAAGACAGCTGCCAGGTCCAAGAAAAACAAAAAAAATTTTTTGTTTCTTTTTTCTCTTTTCTGCTGTATAATTTGAAATTAAGCTGCAATTCCTCGTAATCAAAATTCCCCCATTCAAATCCTATTGCTCAAAGCTCAAAACACGATCTCCTCGGTTTTGAATACAATCTTGTATACAGAAACTTTTTTTTTGTAAAATGCCACTCAGCTGTTTCCGAGTGCAAGAAAAGTTTTTTTCCACTTAACTTGATACGTGAAATCGATAGTTTAATTTTTTTTACCCTTCTGAAAATCTATTGGGTCGATACTGCATTACTCGAAGGTGCAACGCAGCATTAGTTTTTCAATTTACCTTCAGAGTTCTGCCTTTAAGCAGTAATTAAGACTTAATTTACGTAATGCACAATAAACTGTCGCTGCTGACGTGTATTGATTGTATTTCACTGATATAGTGGCATAGTTATTACTGCAAGATGAAAGATTCCGTTGCTTCGGGGAAATTAAAGTTGATTTTAAAACTTTTCTTGAGTATCTTATTTCCTCTCAGCATGTTAGGGTAATATCCTAAAGCGACATGTCAGTCTTCAATGTAAGGAATTGTATAATGGAATGCTGGGTATTGAATCTAAATGCTAGCTGCCCCTTGTGGCGTTGGGGACAGCAATGCATGAAAGACCGCCCACGTAGTGGGAAACGTTGCAAAAACATTTTTCAAAATCAGTGACTGGTGGGCAGTAATGTCCTTGGAATGTATTTGAAACTGAGGTTTGGCCAGTTTTGTAATGGATAGTATAAATAACATTTATAAACCAATTTGCTACATTTCTATAATGTTTAGTATTGCAGTATTGTACTTGAAAGACACAATTTGTAGTCTGTTTGAAATGGATACATTTTAAAGCAACAGTAACATTCCAATAAAAACATGACTTAGCTGTTAAAACTGATTTTAACTATCTGTTGCAACATTTCATGCAACATGAGTGAAGAGCAATAACTTTGTTATTCAGTATCAATGCGAAAATAACAACACAAAGAAATCACCGAAAACAACTTATGGCAATTTGTTTCGGTAATTTCTTTGTGATATCAGATTATAATAATAATCATAATCATAATTATTGTTATTAGTACATAATACTAGAAACCACAATTATTATTTTACCGAAAACAAATTATCAGATAATTTGTTTTCAGTAAGAATTTCTGCGAGAACTTTATCGAAGTTTATTCCTGTAATTTCTTTGCGACAACAGATTTAGTAAAAATTAGCGAGTGTCTATCTCCTGAGTCATTTTGCCAGCAAATGTCTTCCAGCTCCGTGGATCTCCAGGAATCCAGTATAGACAGTCTGAGTCAGTCCAATAACATGTCTCGACATAATTTAGTTGACTTCTTAATTGCGTATTGATCCCCTAATCACACGCTTAACAGAGCAGCAGTTGTCTCTCTCTCAGTGCTAGCTAAATTGAAAATTTATATTTCAATAAAGTAATACAAAGACTTTTTTCTGCTTTAAAAAAACCATTCATCCAAATGTATGAGTATCTATTCATGTGGTCCCATTGTTAGTCTCAAGAGTCATCAATTTTAAACTTGAAATTTGTCACGTTTTATACTTGGACAATGTCTATGATATAAAACACCAGAGACAAAACTTGGAATCAGAGATAAAAAGAATACATATAAAATTCAGTGACGCAATACCATGATGCTGACGTCACTCCTAAAAATTGCAGGACCAATTCATTCAATGAAAGAAATTTATCTCTGACTGCACAACTCAATTACCCAATCTTGTTTTTATTTACCTTTCCAATTTTAGACCCTCGACAATTCAATACCCAGACAATACAAATTACAATTTCCCCCGGTCCGCTGAGATAACCTCACCAACCTACTTCTACCATAATCAAGTCTTTTACTGCCCACATCAAAGCACATTAAACCCCCAGCACTAACAACTTGATCAATTTCCCAACACAATAAAGATGTTCCATATTTACCAGCATGCAAGATAGGAAACAAAGGTTTTCAATAACCCCCAAACTTTCTCCCAAGCAAATCCCAGAATACAATTAAATAAGTATCACTAAATACCAGTCGAACACATCACTAAGGACAACTGGAGAAGACAAATCCTATCTCTGCCAGCCACACCGCAGTAATTGTTCGGCTAATAAATAGCTGTCATCTTGCCTTTGTTCAAAATACAATCATCTTTTCTTAGTAAAATATTTATCTTGACATTATTTTCTAACCTAAACTACACAAAGAAATTCCCATTATGAAAAAGTTACATATTTATAATATATTATAATATATAGAATATATTATTAATATACAGAAAATATATGACTTTTTCACATTGGACATATGGCCCAATTCTCTTTTGCCTGACTTTCTTTCTTTTCACTTCTTGGTTTTTATTCCATTGGTTGTCCCTGACTTTATTTAGAGATATTAACGTGCGAGACTAATTAGATCTGTGTTAAAATTTAGATTTGTGTAAATATTTTGAATTGTGTAAATTCATTGTTATTAATGACATGTCGCATACGGCCTTTGCAATACCTTGCCTTGCCTTCATGTTAGGTGTAAAACAAAATTTAAATTTTATAAGTTAGATTTATAATTAACATGGAATATATAAGTTATAAGACATAAGTTTTATCTTCCGCAAACTCTTTAACAGAATTAATATATTTATTACTTATTTCAATCATTCCGATGAGTAGACAGATCTATTCAATTTTCTAAAGGAAAGTAATCTTTTACCTTTTTTTTTACTTATCAGAAAAAAAAGAAAAGACACTTTGATTGAGTTCAAATAATTTCCTTTTTTTCTCTAGTTATTTATCACAAGCACAGCAGCTATCTTTTTCTTAATAAAAAAGTAGAAAGAAGGACGAGACACCAGACCTATATCTTTCTTTTTCTTTTGTAAAAAGATAATGAGTTAAAGACATCACACTTGACTTCAAAAGAAACTGAATAACTTTAAATGATTGAATAATCAAATACTCCACATAGAAAAGAAAAAAACTTTTTTCAATCTAAATTCAGTATGACTCAAACCCAAACCTATTTTGCATTCTTGAATACTTCGTGTACTAATTTGATAATACTCTTCACTTTTCTAATTGGAATTACTCTTCGGCCTTTTGCGGTTTACATGTTACAAATTGAATGACCTTCAAGATGACCTTCAAGATCAAATTAAGGATAACAAAGAGATTGGCCAAGCTAAACCGTTGACCTCATCAGAATAATTGATCGTCCGACTTCTGATTCTTCCTGCATTTGGTCTAAATGCATTAACAGCTAATCGAATTTTGCCGGATATTTGTACAGCACCTACTCTGAGCTCCAATACTGCAAGCAAAATCAAATTTCCAAAAGTTTATTATAATTAAGTTTGTTTTACAATATTCTAATATATATAATACTTACAAAATTTACAAAGTGCTCCTTTATTTGTTCCTCAAAATAAATTTATGTAAATCTATTTTACTTGCAGTGAATTAACAATGAAACTTGAAAGAACCGAAAAACTTTTATTATGATTTTTTTATCTTAAGATTTCTATAAATAACTATACTATTCATTTTAAAATTTATGAACCAATTTCCCTCTAAAATTGTCAAGACAGCTCTTTTATTTCCACAATTATCTCCACTTAACCAACTTCGATTGGCTGAATGCCATGAAAAAGTGTTGAAACTCAATGCAATCTGGGTCTAATCAACTCACTTAGCATAAAGTCAAAACCAGCATTAACAAACAAATCTTACATTCAAAATTGCTCCTGCTGGATCAATTTACGTTAGAAAAATCTTTTCTCAGTGACATTGTATTATGAATTCAGTGGTAACGTTTCCAATAAGAGGAAAAACGACGAGGGAACTTGTGCTTGAGCTGATTCAAGCCACGGTGCACGTCACGACAGAGTAAATTCTGATTGATTGTTCGCAGAACGTTGCTTGAAATTGATTCATCCTTGAAGAATGTAAAATAAGGTCAAAAAATCTTTCAATGTTCTTTCACCGGAGAAAATATATTCTTTGATGAAAAATCTATGTAGTATGAACTCGTACAAAAAAACACCTGTATGTTTTCACAGGAATTTATACTGAAGTTCAAAAAGGAGTTCACTCGTTGATCCTTTAGATAAATCATATCTGATTGTAAAAAATTTCATTCATTTTGAAAAGGGACTAAATCGACAACCAGTTTTCCAATTTTCCTTCAACGTCAGTCTAAGTGAATGGGTTAAGCAGACAAATCGTTTTACTTCAGGAAAAAATTTTATAACTGAATTGGATGTACAACAAGACGAAAACTAAGTTAATCTGCAGATTAATTAAATAATTTTGCCGATTGTGGTATGAAAGGGCAATAGAATTTGAATAAAATTTGAATTTGAATGTCATTATAATTTGATGGCTTAGGACGTCAGAGTATCATGAATGCAATGTCCAATTTACGGTCAATTCAGCTTTGGATTTGTTATTCACCATTCACCAATAACCATAAAACTCAACGTTATTAAATTATTGCAGCTATAACTGTAAGATGACTATTTTTAGTTATCCTCAAAGTGAATTGAGCATGAGCACTTAAACAAAAGATTTCGTTAATAAATTGGGTACTTGAATGGCATGTGCTGTTCTGGTTTTACAAAAGTGAGCGTAATAAAACTTTCATTTATGTAACGTAATTACAAATTAATACTGTAATTGTAGTTTTCATTATTAGAAATAATGGAAAACAATAATTTAAAAATGTAATTGTTTGATCTTTGATTGACGTAACAACAGAAATTGGAATTTTCTTAATTTGATCAAATGGACTTTATACATAGCCTGATATTTTGCTAAAAGTATAAAGACAAATATTTACGACTAACTTTGAATAAATAAAATGCACTTTTTCAAAAACAGTCTTTTAATTAGTATTTCCATAGCAATCCATTACTGATAACATCAAATTTTTTAATTCAAGTGCAGTGTTGTGTAAAATCTTCAAAACATTTTTATTTTGAAAATATCGAACACCATTGCATCATGCCATTTGATGTCGCAGTTGTTAAGACTGTAACTCAAGATCACTACAGTATTTTATTTCAGAGCTTTCAAAGGACCTTCAGCCAACATCTTCAAATTTCAAAATACTTTTTTCATAATACTTTTCACAAATATCATTAGAAAACTAATGCCAGAAAAAATGTAATCTTATCAGACTTGATCTACCAAGTCACTTAACCAACGTAGAAATTTTATCTAGGATCTTATAAGAAATGTGACCTGTTGTGGGATCTTACGAAACCGTATGAGCTTCTTACTAAAAGTCTTATGGGTGGATTCTTATAAGATTCTATAAAAACATTTTACTTTTGAAGAGGCAATTTCCAACTCTACCTTCTTGCTGTTTCTCTTTGTTAGTCTAACTTTTTGCGAAACAAAAACTCTGGTATCTCTGATGGCATTGGAATCTATGACTGTGCTTTCTTTTCTTCTGCGACAAAGCTTTCTTTTCTTTTCTTGGTTTTTGTTTCGTTAGTTGTCTCTGATAGCATTCAGTGTATTTGACTTGAGTACAGAGAGATGGCAGCCGTCGTTTGTTGGCCTCCAAAGAGGATCTTGAGCCGCAATCTTTGGTTTCCAGAAATAAAGCATGACAGTATTCACTTCAGACTTTTTGTTTGTTTTTTTCTCTAGATGTTTTATTATTACATTTTGATTCTGCATATATTAAACTTCAAAAATGCAAATACAGTATTTTTTGATTAGAGAACATCATCGAACAGAGGATACGTTTGAACAAAGGAATCTTTTGTTCTTACCGTGCCCTATTTTATTTGAGTGAAATAGAGGCGGTGGCCTCTAATCAAAGAAATATGATAAACTGTCATCAGGCCATAGAATTTACTTGCTCCTCCATCTTTTCAAGTGTCAGTTATTATTATTGAATGGAAACTTTGAATGGAATCTCCAAAATATCTTGAAAATATCATATATTTTTCTTAATATCATATCATTAATTAATTACATTCAATTCTAGATATTTATTATTGTTTATATCACAATAATTATTATAATTATTTAATAACATTTTAATTAATGTTAATTTTACATTAATGTTGAAATTTTTTTAATAACATTTTTATTTTGTTTCAACACTTTTTTATACTGTGTAAATGTTGAAATAACTTTCGCGGTTTACTGGGCTTGTAACGTTTTTTGTTTTGTTTTGTGACAGGTCGCATATGGCCTTAGTAGCCGCTAAACTTAAAAACAGAATAAAACCACTACAACTAACTCTTTTTTAACTCCTTTAGGTAGACGAACGTCTCCAAGAATCCCTCTTCATGTTCGCAGTTAGCAACAGCTGCGTTAACCCCCTAGTATACGGAAGTTATGCCATCAACTTTCGGCGAGAATACACGCGCTGCTTCTGCTGCAAAAAAACATCACTTCGCCGAAAAAACACGGGTTCCTGCATGACGCGTGTGAGCAGAGACACCACATTGCCATCCGTGAGAGAGCAGAGTGCATCACCTTTGGTGGTTCACGCAAAAACAAACAATTTGAAACAAGTAATGAAAACCGAGTTCACGAGTGATGTAGACGCAAAGCGCTTAAATGGACCGACTCATGCCAACGGCATCGTCCACGAGGTGATACAAAAGTGAGATTTGTAAAGTGATATCAAACTGGGCAAACAACTTAAATTAAGGGGCAATCTAGTCAAAAATCCACGAAATGATTTATTGATCTTCCAACCAGTTTTGCGTGGCTGAGTATATTTAACCCTTTGAATAATGTAGTTCCCAATTAGTGATGACCTCATTTAATCTTAGTTTCCTGTGTCATACATTCGACGAATTTAACGCTACGTTATATATCTTCTCTTAAATCATCGCCGCAATTACAGTGAAGTGTGAAAAGTGATAATTCACCGCGAAATTTAATCATAAAAATAAATGATTGTAGACAAGGATCAATATCAGTTTGCAGATATTTTTCAGTTATGAAATTACAAACAATTCTTCAACTTCAGACTTCAAATGCAATTCTCAGTTTTTCATCTATTTCTTGTCATTAATTAAATTTTTTTAGTGTCTTTTTTTCAAAAAAATCGAATTCTTAATTAAATGAAACACAAGATAAAAAAAAAGACTAAGAACAATGAATAAATACCAAGTTTTATGCAAATGGTATTTTGGAAGTAATTTGGAAACTTCTTACTAAAAAAAAAAAACTAAAGTTCATTCGCGGTTACATTGGCGCACAGTAGTTTCAGTTTTTTTATGCTAATACTGCAAATTATTTGCGGATATTACTGTAAACTGGATTTCCACACGACAAATTAACATGGAAAGTGCCAAAATAACTTCACTTCAACTGTGGGGAAAACTGCAAATTTCTTTGACAGTGTTTTTCACTCATCCGTACTAAATTCAAGGCAAATTTCAAAAACAATAAATTTTTCTAAATTCTGTAAACAAAGCATCCAATTGAAATGAAATCCTGTTGGCTAAGCCAAATTACATTACCACAAACATTAATTCTGATTGAAAGGGATTCCTAGCATTTATATAATTGCCAAATTAATGACCACAAACATAAATTCTGATTGAAAGGGATTCCCAACATTTCAAATTTATCTAATTAAGACTTAAAATGTGTTTCATGACTGAAAATTTTCTAATTTTCTAAAAAATCTGGATTCAAGCTGATTTTTTTTTCTGAGTTTGTGCAGTAACTTCAACTCACACCTGTCACTGTGTGCTTTTTGTGCGATAGCTGACACTGTTACATGTGGATGTTGTTCAGCAGATAAGAAACTAAATCAATACAACTTTCCACCAAAAAATCATTTTGTATTTGACATTTGTTTTTCACAATATAAATCTTAAACACAAATTACCTTGTTCAAATTAGATAATTTTTAAAATAAAAATCGTAAAAGTAACACCCTGCGGTATCACTCTACGGTCAGACATCCTGGAAAATTTCCAGACATATAAACATAGTGAATAGTATTGCTGCTGGAACTACAACGGCATGAAAATGCGGTGGCCCAACCATTTTGGCACACACTCAAAACTGTAAACTCCATATAAACAAGTCATTTTGCACACAAAACACTGTAAACTTTGTTTGTGAAGTTTTCCACATGGTTTACGAATACTTCCCACATTCCCTCCTTTGACAATCTTTTTTAAGCCCTTAAAGCTTCACGCTGAAGTAGTAACGATTCAACAGTACCATCAATATGTCCTACAGTTAATACTTTTCTAATTTAAAAAAAAATATCAAAACTTAAAATGCAATTTAAAGAGACTAAAACCTTTCACAAGCAAAAACAATAGTAAATAAACTCAAAACCACACCAAATGCAACAAAAACAAGATCATTTTTTTGCTTCCCAGCACTTCACTTTCTTGGACATCACAAAATTACCCATCAAACCCACTATAAATAAATAATAAACCGACCAACTGTCTTTTCACTCCAACATTATTCATTATTGATTAAGACAACCAAAAGTATTACTCATTTATCTTTTGCAGAAAGTTTCATGCAACTACGTAGTCACTTTTCGAATGAATTCCCCTTCCACTCCTCACTTCATTTACATATCCAATAATTTTACACAAAAAGTCACTCCAAATGACAACAATTGCCCATGTTGTTTGCCCAAAGTTTTAAAGAAGAGGAATATAATCAATATATCAAATATATTGCAGTATACTGTACTTTGAATACAAGAGAAAGATTTGAACTGAAATGTATTTTCTATGTGTATATTTAACTTGACTATTTTTTGTAAATTCTGTGATTCTATTTTATACAATTGTACATGAAATCTCTTTGACATGCTCAAACCCATGATATCTTTGTCTTTGTTCCCAGCTTTCCAAAAATTTCAACTATTCAATTTAAATCTCACTATTTCTCATTAAAATTTGAGTCTTCTTCAACTAAATCCTCTACTTAGAGCAAACATATCCCATCCTTAGTAATTACTAACAGAAAAAAGAAACCCAATATCTCTTAGTCAAGATTTACATAAAAAAATTTCCAGATAAAAAAAAATCTAATTTTCTGGAGTAAGAATGTGGAGGATTTTTCCAAGGGCTTGTAATAAAAAAGAAAAGTGTGAAATCAAATTCCCTTCATACCGCTTTTATGGCAATCATCTTTTCCTTTGGCGCGCGCGATAAGAGATATTGGATGGGCAAAAGCCGGTTCTCGAATTTGCACAATTGCATCATCAATGGTAACATGGTTATAAATTTAACTTATCAGCATTAAAACTCAGCTGAGCTGAATTAATTTGATCCGGTTTTCAATTTGGGGACATTTTGATAAGATTTTGTATATAGTTTTGTCTAAAACTGCGGTTTCTATGCTAATACTACTTTATATTTATTATTATTATTTAGTTGTTATGCAAAGCATAATCCTATCTCTTTCAACAGGCATTGACCTTCAAGAAGTGAGATAACTTTATATTATTATGAAATTAAAATAATATATAGTTCTGTTTGTTTTTAATCTTTAAAATGTACTTAATCATTTCTAGTCAGGATTGCCTCATAAACAAAGTGCGTTTCCGAAAACCACAAAAAGTATTTCCACATGGAAAAGTCATACATTAGAAAAAAAATTGTAAAAAAAAAAACACTGAAAATATTTTTATTGATACTAAATT
Organism: Stenotaenia linearis; assembly: GCA_034700445.1. Classification (NCBI taxonomy): domain Eukaryota; kingdom Metazoa; phylum Arthropoda; class Chilopoda; order Geophilomorpha; family Geophilidae; genus Stenotaenia; species Stenotaenia linearis. Next base: position 5,423 of record JAQIXT010000845.1, on the reverse strand, counting down.
ATATTGTAATATATCAGAATATTTTATTTGGAATTGCCATATACGATTTCAGTTTATTATCCGTATTATTATGAAATGTATTATTAATATACTGAAAAAATATGAATTTTCCATCTCGGTTGTTATAATTTTAATTTAATCATATAATAAGTTTCAAAACAAACAGACCTAAATATGGAAATGCAAAACGTTGAACAACCGATGTATAAACAAAATAAAATATTTTGTTTACAATTCAAGGAAATTATAGCATCAGCTTTGTAGTTTTTTTTGCCTAATTATCATATTTGTATTTGTTATAATATCTACTTGAAATTGCCTTTACATGTATTATTTATTAAGTATTATGTGTGAATTTGTTCTTACCTTATTATTTTCTGTTCACAAGAGGAGCTCAGTTCATATTTTGGTTCCGTCCTTCGGATATCTATTTAAAAGAAAATTTTTTTTTTAAATTTGAAATTGTGTGTTCCGCCAAATATTCTTACAAAAAGAAAAAAAAAACAATAAATTTGATGTAAAGGAAATTGAAATTAAAAAGTTTAAGATAATAAATGAATGATTAAAAAAAGTACAATAATATTTGTCATAACTTCAAAGTAGAAGAAAACATGCATTAAAATGATAAGGAATAAAAGAAATCAGCTTATCTTATCTCAAGACTCTCGGCAAAAATACAGCTCTTAAAGATATTACACAACTTCAGCAAATTCAAAATTATGATTTTTTTAAACAGCCAAGGGCTTTGTGTTTTTTAGTTTAAAGATAGTGCCTTAAACTATAAATAAATACAACTTAGTTTCATTTTGGGCTTCTGTAATACAACAAACTACATATATAAGCTTAATTGCCTATTTTCTGGGTTTCTTCACATCTTTTGGAGCAACATCACAGTAAAGTGATGTGGAAGTTCACAAGAAAGTGACCTCTCTCTTTGTTTCTGCTAGCTAAGCTTACACTTGGGTGTAAGTTCACCCAAGACATGTAATGGAGTTTGCAAGACTTGAAATGTCGACAAAATTGGAACAGAATCCAAGAACTCGCAATCGTTGCAATGCGATCAACAGTAGGGAATAGACGAAGCATTTCCAGAAAAGGAAATACAAGAAAATGCAAAAAAAATGCAAATACGCCATTTGTACAATCCAAAAAAATCTCTAAATTTTCACCCAAATTTAAGAATTTTACGATTTTCATTCTTATAAAAAGCAAAAAATAAAAAACCATTTACCTCTTAACGCAAGACTGCCCTTAAATCAATACATACTGTACAAAGTAAACAGTTGTCTGTTCTGTTTGCATTAAGATATCAAAACCAAATTTTGCAAGATGGTTTCTGAGCAAGATTTTAGTCTAGGTTTATATAATGTAGGACAATATTTTCATATTAAACAAATAAAAGACTAAAAATGCACGTAAAAAGATGGCTTCACTATTTAGCAGCAAGATAAGTGCAAGGTAAGTCATTTTTTTAAATGCCGGCCTAATTTCTGTTACTAAGGCTAAATACCGAAGTTAGAGGTCGAGTCCATCCTTCTGGAAATTTTGAGGCTCTGGGGATCTTTAACTTGAGAGGAAATCTTCGGAACATGAGACCGACGGCTTTAAAGAGGAGGAGATAAATGACGGGTAATCTATGGGTTTTGCAATCTGACTACCGGGTGATTGATGTCGAACGAATCATCAGAAGTTATATATTTTGCCTTCTAGCATTAAACAAATTTTATGCCAAATTTCAGGACCGCACTGCAAATGGTAATTGCATGCTGTCTAATTTGGGCTGTACAAGCCTAAAAGGTTCAAAAGTTAATTAACACTGCATCCCAGAGAACTACAAAAGTTGATTCAACATTATTTATAAAATACAAAAAAAATGTTGAAACGATATTAAAATGTCATTTAAAAAAAACACTATTTCAACATTTAAAGTTAAACTAACATTTATATTCCATTGATTTAACATGGTTTATAAAATATTAAATCTACATTATCATGTGTCGTGTGAACAACAAAAGAACATCTAGAATTGGCCGAAATAATCTTGCACTAGATTCAACATTCATTCAACATTGAATCAACATTAAATGACGAAACAATGTTTTATAAAATAACATTTTTATTACAGATTTGAAATATTTTTGAGTTTCTTTTGACAGCGCTTGGTCACTGAATTTGTTGCAATGTTGATTTATAAGCAGATCTGAATCTAAGATTCATGCTTTTTACATAGTCAACTTTATGTGGGATTTTCAAAGCAGAATGCAAATATATTCTACTTGCAAGTAGCAATGGCTGCAATACAGTTATTTAATAACAATAAATTTAATATTAAGCATTTGCTATAATAGTTAATATCTAGGTACTCAAAAGTATTAAATTTTCCTTTTTGTTTTACCCAGGCAGCACCTGGTACTTGATAATGCAACAATAAATAAAAATTTTAATTAAAATCCAATGGACTTTAATTTTTTTTTAAAAATAAGGTTTTGCACTCCTTTCCCCAAAATTACTTTCTATAGAACAAACACCATTGCAGTAATCTTTTGTATTTTGCCCTCCAGAACCAGTTACACGTCACTGCATTGAATATGCAAACTTTTCTCAAAGAAAACATGAAATTTATTCAACTTTCTATTATTTCACTCCCATAATTCCTCCCTTGACATCAATAAATACTTTTATCGTCACAGGGCAAATCCAATACAAACATTGAAACTCAGCTTTTTTGTCAACAAGATATACCAACATGAATAAAAAATAGGAACACAATAAATATTCGTCGTGTAAAGTGCATTCGCAAAAAACAAATTTTTTTTATCAAATTTTTTCTTCATAAGAAATTAAAACTGATCGCTATCCATTAAGAAAACATACGAGCGCGTGCGCTAAAACAAACACACATTGCTGTGCAGACACGCAATAAACTTGAAAGGCGCGTCAAACATGCAATTAATATTGTGTTTATGAAATCATGCATTTAGGATGGTCAATGAACCGTTGGAAATTGATTTTTATGATGCGGGGAACGATTTTATTTGAAAAATCGATTTATCAAAAATTCAAGTTCCTGTCAGATCTTTGATGATAAATTCTCTTATTTGTTCGCTGCTTTTGATTAATGCTAGTATATGAAGTATAGAATGAATATACTTGGGTCAGTCCAAGGGCGATCGATAGGCAAACTTTCTGATTAATGTTTGATAGTCGTACAAACAAGTTACTACTTCAATACGAATAGTTAATGTATATTTAATGATTGAAAATGTAGTTGGAGATAAGGTTGCCAGCTTCTGAAAGGCCAAAATCTAGAAATTGTTTGCCACACCCCTCATTTCATTACATGATCTTATATTTTATCAGAGGTGATGTTTGCTTATGAGAAGGATTGTGAAAATAAAACTATTTTCATAGGTCTAATGCTAGGTTCGCACCTGACGTAACGTAACGTTAACTTAACAAATTAAGACTTAACTGTAACTTGAGTGTGTTCCCACTTGCCAGTTGTTTCTTGTTCAAATTGACCAATAAGATAGCTGCACACAAAGTGGCGTGTCCAGCTTGAAGCAAGGCAGTTGCTGATTGGCTGAATGTAGTACGAAATGTTACGTTACTGCTTAATTCAACTCACGAGTTGAATTAGCACTTAAGGCACTTAGCATCCCACAATGCACAATACCTCTCTCTTAAGTTACGTTACGATCAAGTGTGAATGTAAGTGTAAACCTAGCATAATGATTAGACATCAATCGCAAGAAAATATATTTGAACCACTGTCTGATTGTAATCTATATTACATTTTTCAATAAAATTCCATTTATTTTAATATAATTTCAATTAAAAAACTGTTAATATTAATGAATTTTCATCAAAACCTATTAATTTCAACAGATTTTCCATCAAATTTTGTTTATTTTAATAAATTTTCAGTCAAATTCATTAAAACAAATGGAATTTTCCAAAACTGAGGTTTTTCCTTGAAAAACGGAGATCGGAAACCGATCGGAAAAACCGGAGAGCTGGCAACAAATAATAATAAAGCTAAAATGTCAGGTATTTGCTACATACGTGTAAATTTATCTCTTTCACATAAGTGTATTACAAACATCAACAAAGATGCCAGCAGACTTCAACGAAAACACATTTAAAGATGTAAATCAACACTATTATTTCTAAGAGTGTCCACAAATATTGACTCAACATTATTTACTCAATATAAATGAAAAATAGAATATTAAATGTCATTCAAAGAATATTATTTCAAAACTTAATCGTATGAATACCAACAAAGAAATTCACGTTTGTTACCGAAATTTTGTTTGTTTTGTTTCTGCTCTAAACAGAAGCATTTTTGCGAAGTTACCGAGTCAGGAAACGTTAAAACTATTCAATTTTCAGATTCTGGATTAAGTCCACTCTCAGAAGTGAGCTAAGAAGGATAAAGCCAGGAGATAGTTTTAAGCGCCTCCTAATGTTGGCTATAATTACGTCAAGCGCAAGCTGAAGCTCTTTAATGTTGCAGGAAAGCCTAGCGCGGTCCTCTGCTGAGATTACAAGGGGCATAATTTTCAAATAAGCAATAACTCACAATATAATTGATGAATAATGCCGGGAGAATTCGTAGCGAAAAAAAACTTCATATGGCTACGATAAGTCATAAAGTTTCAGATTTTATCTTTTCCTATACCAGAGGTCAGGTGATTACAAATACATTGACATTAAACAAATATTTATACTACATTAACAACATTATTTTAATAAATGTTGTCGTATAAACACTAAAACAACATCTATGCAAATTTACAGTAGATCCATCATTTAATCAACGTGAAAAATTGATAAAATGCTTCATAAAATGACATTTTTAACATTTGACCGACATTAAAATAACATTAGCTCTACTGTACCCAAAAACAACACCATAATTTAAATTTGTTTTGAATCATCAAGGTTCTTGGTTTGTGTCTTCGACTTCAAAAGTTTTGTGGGTAATCATATTATTAAGCCAAAAATATTGCTTATTGTAATTTAAGAAGTCAACAGTTTCCTGTTATTGCACTGTATATCATTTTCCTCCCATTTCTCCTTCACCGAATTGAAAATTTTATTGTCACCATAAGTTGTGATTGTCTAGCCTTTAAAATAAAAAACCCTTGTCAAAACTGGCAGTGGGTCTCCTACGTGCTCCAAATACATAAAGTTGCCAAAAATGGCAGCCAAATTTAATTTATTCTCAACTTTCTATTGCAACTTTTGATCTATAATGAAGTGGCAGATAATTTCCGAATAACTTTGAAATGACAAGATAACAAAACTTACCCGAAACGGTTCGTTTAAAACCGTAAATGTAAAAATAGATTTACAAAAACTTACGTAATTAAATTTATTGTAAAAATTTAATTTACATTACATTTAAGTTTACGAAC